>JAHWFP010203822.1:82454-99254 GCA_023313725.1 Lithobius niger
ACAATCAATTATCAAGAATGACGAACTTTCAGAGTAGAAGCCGTTATCGAATTTTCATTGTAAGAAAATGTGCCTCGTTCTTAACGGAAGAACAAGAATGAGTTAAGAATGTTCTATAAAACACCGATGTTCCTTACACCTGTCTTGTTTCGAGTCGTGTGAAGAACACACAGCATGCTTGTATGCCCTCATATACGTAACATAATCAGCGCCTGAAAAGACATGGAGGCTAGGAACCACAGAAGGCAATGCTTTTCTAAGAAGTTGATTAAAAAACTACACTAAGCAGTACTGATATCGACATGTTTCAAAACCATGTAAACACTCACATCATGGGGGGAGGGGTTGGGCCTGAAAAATGACTTTCAGCAGTCGACATTTCTGAAAACGTCGCCTTGCCTCCCAGGAACGGAGGCGTTTTCAGAAATATCGACTGTTGATTCACTTTTGAGGTCCAAAAATGAACTCTTCCTTCAGCAGTTTGGTCAGTTTTTTTTGTGTGCCCCCCCCCCCTTCCCCCGTGACATAAATAATGACCAGTCCGTAATAAGTTTCCAAAAATTGTAGTTTCGTATATGTATAAATTAATAAATGATGAGTGCATCCAAAAATCTACAGGCAAAGTGATGATTGCTATTTGAGAGGGTTTTTTCCTTAGGTTGTGCTCTCTGCTCTTAGCCGTTATTTGGGTACCCTCTTTTTTTTTTATATTTCCTTCACGTCGTGGTTGTTATCTTTCATTTGTCCGTTGCCATGCACTTAAGTAACATCTGGCTCAGATGGCTTTCTCACTAAGTAACCAATCATTTTGGGTCTAAATTGGCCAACTTTATTTTGCATTTAGAGGCTGCTTCCAACCGCTCCTTCCATCTGACAAAACATTAAACTCACATTCTTACGTTGGCAATGCAAAAGAATCAGTCTTCCTCATGCCAACTTCAGTGAAAGACAAGTAAGGAGGCATTTTTTACCAAAGGGCTGGTCAGCCAGCCACACCATATCCTAGGGTTTTAGCAGTCTTAACTGCTTCCCCATTTTTGTTACTTAAAGTTGGAAAATTTTCGTATGGGTTCCAGAAAAGAAAATTTTACGCCCACAGCTAGGAAACGAACCACCACTTTATTTTTATTGTATGAACTTATTTTTCCTGCTGTGCGTAATGTACGGCTCCATCAAAAAAAAAAAGGTTTTGAAAAATAGCAAATAACTAGCTTTTTCCATGGATTTGTACGAGTTGCAGAGATGGCTTTCTTCCGGAATTAAATTCTTCCCTTCTGGTGGAAGAAAATGGAAAAAAAAACTGGAAGATTTGGAAGAAACAGTAAAACACTAAAAGAAAAGGGACTGAAAAAATGAATAAACAGTTGTGGCTGTATTAAAAATAAAGGTGTTTAAAATTTTTAATGTTTTATTCAGAGAATTGAATGACAGCTTATACAGTAGCCTAGTCAGTAATGCCAAACTCCTAGCATTTAAATAACCTTCATCGATTACATTGCAACAGCAATCTGTAGCAAAACAAGTTTCGATGCTGTATTGACGCCTAATTACTTTGAATGAGTGTAAGAAAATTACAAAAAAACCTCGTACAAACCTAGAAGCTTCTAGGACAAGTAGTCTTGTTTACTAAGACTATTTGTTTCATTGGGAAGAAATGGAATTTTTGGACAGAAAAATCGGGTAAAAAAACCTGCTATCAGGAAAAAAAAACACTGTTTTTTCCACTTATGGAAGAAACTTGCCTACCCTGCCCCCTTGGCTCGTTATTTAACCACTCTCTGCTAAAAGGCCGTCTCATCGCGGAGAGTATAATGTTGGCCTGAGGAAAATGCAAGAAGATGAACCACACGGATTGAAAACTTTCCATTACAGAGAGTCGAGATTATTGAACTTATTTTATCTTGCCTTCGAATTTGTTACAAACTATATTTCTGCTCTATTCCTTATGTTAGGAATTTGTGTTTCAGATGAACGGGAAGACGTGCAAAAGAAAACATTCACAAAATGGATCAACTCACAACTTGCCAAGGTAGTTAGTTGCTTAGGTTATTGTTTTTAAAAGCGTTATCGTTCCTATAGTTAAGTAATTGTAAATGCAATTACTCTTGACCATTTTATGCATTATTGTGTTTAACCCTTTGAATCATGTGATCCATGATAAACGGACAGTTCCAAGATGGGCAAAAGAGTACGTCCCTGAGTGCACCGCAAGCTTTGCTGGGGGGGGTTCCGGGCCCTCAACAAAATGAGCAGCAACAGCCCAGGTGGTGAGCGTCCTTGTCTCTAATTCAAGTGAATGCTGGTGACTAAACTGAAGATCAGTCAGTTCATCTGATGGACTGGGGAAGCTAATCTGATTGTAATTAGGAAGGGGACTCGGACAAAGTCTATGTCAAACCTGCAGGTTTTTCTCTAAATGAAAATACCAAACAGAGAAAGCCAGTAATAAATGCATGGATTTACTGTGGCATGTTAACGATATTGTTAAGAAAACTTACTACACAACGCCACACCAACGAACAACAAACTTATCCACTTAAATTTTCGGTGGATTACGGACGGCGTCCACCTTCTTCAGAAGTTTCAGTACCAAACGATACGTCCGTTACATAGCGTCGTCTGCTTTTGAGTTTTGCCGCATCAGCATCACTGATCTTTACAGCGCGTTTAAACTGCGATCTCCATTGCCTTCCAAGTTTCTTGGCAAGATCAGGTCTCATCAGCCATTCGATGTTGGTGTATGCTGGGGGTGCGATGTTCATGAGGGGATTCCTTGCTTTTGGAATCGTTTGATGGCAATAGATTCCAAACCTCGTAAGTGTTAATCGTTGTGGGTGTTGGAATGCAAAAGTACCGAGGTGTGCTCCTACGCAATAGCGTGATTTTCGTTTTGATGGTGCATTGCTACTCAATTTCTTGGGTCTCCCTTCTTCACTGCTCCTTTGTACTCATCATCGTGCCTCAAGCCGGCGGTGGGTCTCACCAATGTATACGGAGCTACAATCTCTGCACGGTACACAATATATACTGCATTGCTGAGTTAGCAAAACACTTGGGATCTGGTGGTAGGGATGGCACGGGGGGGGGGGGGGGGGGTTGCTTAACCTTACTCTTAGTGGAATAGGGATGGGAGGGAAGGCAGGTTTGGCAACAATGGTTGACAGTCTTGGTGGGGCCAAAGGTGGGGGTTGGGGCTGTGGAGGCGGGGCTTCTTCACTTTTCTTCTTTCTCAAAAGATTGTTGAGGTTTGGAGGATTGCTCAGAAAACATTCAATTGCACTGTTCTTAAGCTCACGATACACTCTATTGTGAGCTTAAGAACAATGTTGCTCTCTGGAATGTAGTATATTGTGTACCGTGCAGAGATTGTGTAGCTCAGTCTACATTGGTGAGACCCACCGCTGGCTTGCAGCACGAATTAATGAACACAAAGGGGCAATGAGAAGGGAGACCCAAGAAATGGAGAAGCAATACACCATCGAAACAAAAATCACGCTATTGCGTTGGAGCACACCTCGGTACTTTTGCATTCCAACACCCATAACGATTCCCACTTACGAGGTTCAGAATCTATTGCCATCAAACAATTCCAAAAGCAAGGAATCCCCCTCATGAACATCACACCCCCAGCATACCTCAATATCGATCGGCTGGTGAGACCTGATCTTGCCAAGAAACTATGCCAATGGAGATCGCAGTTTGAATGCACCGTAAAGATTAGTGATGCCAATGATGATGCTTCAAATTCAAAAGCAGACGACGCTATGCAACGGACGTATTGTTTGGTACTGAAACTTCTGAAGAAGATGGACGCCATCCTTAATCCACCGAAAATTTAAGTGGACAAGTTTGTTGTTCATTGATGTGGCGTTGTGTAGTAAGTTTTCTCAACAATGAAAACACCAACACAGGAAATTAGGTAATGGGCGTACCCTTTTAATCGTTTACTGCCCAAATGTCAGTGACATTAGCGTTAAAGTGAAACTTGGCCATAGCCTTACTCACAGGTACTCGACCCATTCAAACAATCCTAAATCCAATGACAATAATGACAGCAATAATTGATCCAGGAAGAAAGTGCCAGAGAGATAGCCTACTGCTTTCCGAGTTGTAAAATTGTGTAAATGTAGCAGTGTGATGAATTGTTTGACTAGTAAAGGAATTGTTAATTAATCACCAAGTTGCTTCCAGATTACGCACCAAACGCATGGCTGCTGTTCACTAATCATTTTTGCAGAAGCGCGAACTGGCATTACTGCCATTGGCCGGCGGGGCACTTCAGTCTTCACCTTTATCTGTCAGTTTTGAAATAATCGTTTAACAAGGGAATGTGTCCACCCTTTTCTGATAAGCTACTAGGCCCTACTGCTTATTGTGACCTTGGCTTATTTGTTCAACAACTGTACAAGGGGCAGTTGTAAAGTTGTTGAATCTGTGTTTTTTGAGCAAGCAAAACTGACCCTTCCAACCGTGGAAATTGGCAGATGGTGTATCTTGCGGGGAACCTTAATCGAGGAAAAGTAAAGCACGAAGCTAGCTGATCGTATCCCTCCCTAATCAACCCCACCAGCGACAATGCCAATGATCCGTCGTCTAGAACGCGCTCTGGTATCCGACTTTTATGATGTAAACTTGATGAGGGCCCCTTTACCCTTTTGTTTTGCCGTTGCTAGAACTATGGCATGAATTCAAACTATCCCATACGTCACAGTGCAATTCCGAATATTTGGGTTTTTTTAAAGTTGAAATGTGGAGGTCAAGATATTTTGCTACAAAAATGAGGAAGGGTTGTCCGACTCTTGTCAAGTAAATGTTCATACTGGGTACTATACCCATGGCTGTCAAGTCAGCAAATTAATTTTTGCCAATTAAAGTCAACCACTTGTCATAACATGTGACTGTGACGGGGAACATTCGGATTAACAGCCTTTTTATCTTACCAATCTCACTACATATATCTACAACCTTCTTGAATATTAATCCAGCAGCAGTCGTCACTTGCCGGTAGAACGCACTCTCCATTTCTTACTTGCCATTTAGCCAATACATCTTGTGTGGTACAGGGTTCTGCAGAAATAATTGTGGTGTATTCCTTGAAAATCTGAGCTCAACATCGCAAACACTTTGTTGATAACTTATGCAGTTCCCGAGCTATCACTTTTGGAGTGTAATCAATATTTTGCTAATCAATGTTTTGGCAATTGGGGCTAAAATTTAAGTCACCAATTGGTGGTATTCATTTTCCAAATGGTAGTGACTAGTGACACTGGGGAAGGTTGCATGTCTGTATGTGCAACTGTAAAGATTACATCTCTTGAAAAATTCATAACTCTAAAACCTCCTCTCCTCCCATGAAAACTAATACTCTGACTACCATGATGACAGTCTTGCATCATTTTACTATTAGCACAGGCAAATGCAAGAAATTATGTTCTCATCCACCACCCTACACCCATTTCTGATCTCTTAAGTCCTACCGTCTTAAAGGTGCCTATTCACAGAATGACAGGCTGCAGCATCTTGTGCCGTCTACCGTTATTTAGTTTTATGTAGCACTTGATTTCAACAAGTGAAGGAATGCACAAAGATATTTTCTACGCAACAAACAAGCCGTGTGTCTCCTTAATTAGTGAGTGTAACGTTGGTGCACGTTACGAACCAATCCACGTGCACCAGGGAGCAAGCAGTCAAGGTTAACGATATAACTGCCACAAGATGGCACCCATGTAACGGTTCAAAATCTGCGTTTCAAAACGGTCGATATATAGAAAAAAGTGCCCGTGATGACGTTAGGCTTAACTTTATAGGTTGGTTTTTGGTGCACGTGGACCCCAAAGCAGAATTTTCTACAACTGTCTGCAATACCAGTTATCGGGGAAAAATTATCTGCAGCTAATCTATTTTTTTGTATGGTTACCCACAAATTTATTGGTTTTTACTGAATAATTTTTCAGTTCTTTATCCTATTGATCTGGCTCTTCCATCAATGGAAAGGTCTCGTCGAGATGATTAAAATGGTGTATTGGAATGTCCACATCGGTCAAAAATTGACGAAACTGCAGAAATTTTGTCAAAACGGCACCTTTTTGTCTGCGACTGTGCCAGATTATCCGCGACATATTCGCACGTCGTACCGCTTTCTGCCTCCGGGCACGTGGATGCACCAACATTACACTCAATAATTATGGAGGCATGTGGCTTGTTGTTACTTGTTTCATAAAAAGAAATGTATTTGTGTGTTCCTTCGCTTGTTGAAAGTAAGTGCTAGACAGAACTAGATATCGGTAAATGGCTATAGATGCTGCAGCCTGTCATTTGGCGACAAAAGTCCTACGGTAGAAATGCATTTCTTGTTTCAAAATCTAGTTCAACGGCTCCTCTGTAGTGCATTCCATGATTAGAATACATCTGGTTGGCACGCGTGATGGCATTCAAGCCTTTTTTTTTCAAAACAATGCAACAAAACACGTTGTTTGCGAATTTTCGACAAACATCACACAAGGTCTTGATTGTGTTGGCATCATTTGTCTTCATCAAGCTTGGAAGAGTTGTCAGATGACTTGGTTCACATCGTTCTACTTGGCTGTTTAGTTTGAATCTTGCGTTGCTCACCACTGATCTATAAGAGGCTCACCTCACCCCATTGTCATGTTACGACTATATGTGACAGTTCATTAAAAAATATGTAGCAAATCAGTAGCAATGTATAACTCACCATTTTGTTCAGTGTAGGGATCATACGTTTTCATTGGCTCAAAAAATTGGGCTATTAGTAGGCTGCCCCATTTTGAAATTTACAAAATTTAATTTTAATTTTGTAACTATCTAAATGCACGTATGGTAATGCCAGTTTCGACATTAGTGCTTGAATTTATTTTTAAAAAATTCAAGGCTTTCAATTCCTTGAAATTGTTAGCTGCATCCTTGAAAGTCCTTGAATTAAATTTTTTTGTTTTAATTTAAAATAATGCCCTTAACTTTGAGCCCATTTGTTTTAAATAAATTGCATGTTTGTCGTAAAATGTTGTTGAGCTTGTCTTATTTTATTCGTTTTATGCGTTTTCATCAGTTATTTACTAGGCTAGGCTACTAATACAATTCTAAGAAAATAAAAGCTGTCCAAAAAAAATAAAGGAAAAAAGTACCTGGTGAAATTCAAGCCAAGGCAACTGAATCTAATCTATAACAGCAACAACACACAAAAAAAACTTTTTTCCATCGCATTTTTGTTCTCTGCTTTTCCCCCCATTGTACGCAGAAGCAAAACCTGAGCATTTTAGTGTTTAGTGAAATATTGTTGGTAAGTTTGTTGATTAATAAACATCCTTGAAAAAAATTATATTAGTATTGGTTTCAAAAAAAGTCCTTGCAGGTGCTTGGAATTTTTTCTGCGTGCAAACCCTGTGTAAGGTATATCTGCCTTGTACTGATACTTAAAAATTAGGACTATTTCTTAGGACAGGTCCACACTCGTTGGTACATGTTTTTGGTACATGTTTTTTTTTCTCACTGGTAGCTCAGTGAGAAATACTAAGTTCCTCTCACAATCAAGAACTTGGGCTCGCAATTTTTGGCCAGCTTGCTTTGCCAACCTCCAATAGTGAACATTGGAATAAGGTGAATCGTACGCATGTTTGCTAATGTTTTTTTTTGTTATAATTTTTTTTGCAGGTCCATCACCCACCCGTCACAGATCTCTTTCTGGATTTGCGAGATGGCTCGAAATTGTTGGTTTTACTCCAAATTCTTACTGGCAGAGAAATGGTAATATTGTAGCTTAAGTTCTGCAACGCTTCGGTTCTCAGATACTTCATATCTCTTAAAATCTAGCTGCTCTCACCCGCAGAGATCTCTAAACTGACTGTTTTGCTAAAGCTAGTCCGGTTTTGAGCTTGTTAATTTACCACCAGCAAGGTGCCTATGCTCTCATCCACAGAGTATTCTCAACTGACAAGCCCAAACAAGGTTGAAACAGTCTGTCTAAAGATCTCTTTGGGTGAGAGCAGCTTGATTTTAAGTGATCAATTGCCATTAATAGGCCTAAATGTGGGTAATTCAAAATATGTCCTGGTAATTCAAAATATGTCCAGCAAAAATTAATTACAGACAAGTGAAAAATTAATACTGGACGTTAGAAAAAAATCCCTTTGCTTACTTTACGTGCTGCCCACCCCCCTCATGTCTCCTCACTAAAACCACTCAGTTTTGGAACACGTGATATAAAATTGCCTATCACCCACCTGTCCATCTCCCCAGCACGAAAGAAAAGCTCAAGTCCACTCTTGAATTTCCATGAATAAACTTTTTTACTGCAATATCTTGCATTGCAACCCATATATTTCATTCAGACACAATTGAAACTTATTTAAAACAAATGAAAGTTGCTTGGATAACCTGAATGTGTCGAAGAAACCGTATGTTGACGAAATGCTCTTTAACCATCCTATCTGAAAGGTGCACCTACTACCAGTAACATGCAGGATAAAGCTCTTTTTTTTTTTAACAATACTCAAAACATAGGATTCCATTGAATAGTTGGATATTATTACAGTGGGTACTACATTAATACCCTGGTGCGATTAACGCTCGCTAAAACTCTTTGAACATTAATAATAAATAATAAAAAAATTAATAATTTTAAATTTGAATGAGCTAATTTTTTTAAATAGCCTAATCTTTATTACATTTTCATGGTTATCAGCATGTATAGCACCCTGCCGATATCGGCTAGTTCTTGGACCAACCCACAACACACTCTGCAGTAAATAATTAAAACATTGCTCGTCACCGCAATTTTTATGAATTTTCATTTCCTAAAAAAAATTACAATCTTAATATAATACATTTTGAAAAACTTTAAAATTACTAACCCGCTTAATCACTCTCCACGATTAATAATAATAAAAATAATAATAATAATAATATGCGAATCCGCTAATAATTGCGGATTAGCATATTTTCTGATGACCCTTGTAACTGAGCTCCTCAACAAAGCAATCTTGTAAGGATAGAAAGTTGCGCTACTAACACTTTTACAGATATCTAATGTCGTTAAATAACAAAGGGTAAACGAAACTGAAAATACAAAAGTTTATATCCTTTTATGAGTATTGAATAAAAGTAACTAATAGATGCTCAATCTTCAGAATTAACCTAATTTTGGCTGGTGCTAGCACGACTCGATTATAGACATGTGCTGAGCTCCCATCGATCCCTAGACGAATTAAACGTAGCCTAATGCACCATACATTAGTATTTGTATTGAGAACTGACAAGCCTTTACTAGTTAATCTGTTGAGCCGGAGGGATATACGAAACTTCATTTGGTAGTGAAGCCAACAACAGAATCGGACACGTAAACCAATTCGATACCGATCCGATTATCGGAGGAAAAATATTGGCCGATGCTCATATCAATCTGATGAGCGGTCAATTCCTCCAGTGTACGTCATTTTATGCAGGAGTACTATGTTTCGTCTAATCTCTTCGAATATTGGAGCTGGTAGTGGCCGTTATGTTCGAATTAATTCACCATTACATTCACCAGTTGAGCGAGTTAAACCAGGAGCGGCATCAAGGAAAAGTCTCTAACACAATTTTACCCATTGTTCCATCATTCGTACCGAGTCCTGACCCAGGGCAGTAAATTGCTAAACTAGTGACCATTTTTACTTTGGCGGAAAACGTACGTTAAAAGTTACGCTGCGTAGGTTTTCATCTAAAAAATATGTGTGAAAAACATCATTTGTGCTGCGAATAGTCGAAACATGATTGTGTCAATTCGCAAGAACCAACGTTTAAATGAATTTAAAATGAGGAAGGCATTTTATTTCTCGAGCCAAAGCTGGCTGGAGTAGAAATTGTGTGGTCTTGCCACCCGACGTTATGTCAGTTCTTGCACGTGCCAGGAAGTTAAAACCTCTTAGCATTACTTTGATTAAATACGATTTTGGCAATGTGTAATCAACTAGCTTGGAGGCAGGAGCTGAAACCTACTGCTGCTTTCCTAGATGAACTTGTGCATACGGTGGGATACAAAGCGAGAGTTACAACGAGGACACTCCCACGTCTTGCAGACGTGTATGGCATATATTCGCTCTTGGTTAAATTTTTTAGGGCTTAGCTTTATAAAAATGCAACTTTGTTTGGTTGATCTTACTTACTTAACAAATTTGGCATAGTAGAAGAGTTTCATTATGTAATATGAGTTATTGGTTGCTACATAACACAATGTTTTGTCTTACAGAAACGAGAAAAAGGCCGGATGAGAGTGCACCACCTTAACAATGCGAGTCGTGCGTTGCAAGTCTTGGAGCAAAATAATGTGAGTGCAGTGACGGCGCTAGGGTGGGCCACGACCTCCCTAATTTCGGGCGGGCCCCCCACCCGCCCCCACCGCAAAACTCGGGTCACTACCAGAAAATAAATTAAAAAAAAAACTTGTAGGCTAAACTTGAAATCAAATGAAGCTGAGCTTTTGTTTATTTTTATTTATTTTTGTAGCAATTTTGAAATATATGTGTAGCCAATTGTTTTGTGTGTTTATGGGGCGTATACTTTACAAAATATTGGACTGCACTGATGACGTTACGTTCAGGTTGAATTTAACGGAATAACGGTGCCTAACACAGCTGCCTTGGAAAAAAAGTTCTTGGCCCACTCTGTTTCCAGATGTGCCCTCTGTTGGCCCCCCCAAACAATTCAGTCCGTAACTGGGTGAATGGGGAAAAAAAAGTTATATTTTTTGGCTCAAGAAATTGTTTTCGCATTGTAATATTTTAATTGAAAATGTGCGACTGCATGTCGTGACTTAGAGAAATTCTCAAAATTACGTGTTGGGAAAAAAATTGTCTGCAGCTTTTCTGACCACATGGAGGGAATAACCATATGTTTACTGGTTTTTAGCTGTAGACCTCTAAAATGTTGGCTTCTCCACCATTGGTGGAAAGACTTCTTCGACATGAGTGGAATGATAAATTGGATTTTCAAACGAAAAACCAACGGTTTGGCAGAAATACTTTGGTTGACGTTCCTGATCCAAATACTCACAATACACAGCTCCAAAAATGTTCAAGCTTGCAAATTTTCGGCAGCTTTTTTTAGTGTGGAGAGTGAAGGAGCAAAATCTTTTAAGCTGTAGCCTAAAGAAGACAACTAGAAAATGTTGTCACAAATGTTCAAGATTTTGCTAATAGCTTGAGCTTTTTTTGTGCTGTGTACTGTATTTCGATAATAGACTACCAAATTCCTAAAAAAAAAAAAAATTGGCACGAAGAAAAATTTGTCGCATGCAGTCTCTCTGTAAGATATTGCTGTTTTTTGCTTACGGTCATGGGCCTCTATCATATAAGGTAGAGAGCTGTGTCCGTTGTCATTGAACTTGCGATTCAGACTAGCATCCATCTTGTTTTCTAAATTGTTTTAGTATTATAATAATAATATATTTAACCCGGAAGGTGTCACGATCAGAAGAGGTCACATATGGAGGCATTCACTTATGTCGTACGTAAAAACACATGGGCAATTGCCAATTACAGAAATAAAAAATAATAAACTAATCAGACCTGTGACCTAGTTTTCAAAAATGCTAAAACCCTAAGTCTAGGTCTTAAGTGTTTTGATAAATTCAGCCCTAAATAAATTCTAAGCAGGAACTACAGTAGCATGCAGTTCATTCCAATTCTTAATGATTCTATTTGCGAAAAATTACCACCGGCATTCAAAATTAGTTCTGTTTACGACCAACTTGAGTGGGTGAACCCGCGTATGCCCGCCGAACCTAACAGTAAAAAGACTGGACGAGTCAGTATCCATTACTCCATTGATAATTGAATAGGTTATGTTTAAAATCAAGCGGCTCTCAACCATAGATATCTCTAGACAGCTTGCTGAAGCCAGTCCAGTTTTGTGCTTGTTAAATAGGTTACGCGTAAGTCCGACTTCAATCTCTGCAACTTGAGGGATTCCAGTTTTGACAACTACAGGTGTTCTGGGTAAGACAAATTCTGTATACAATTAAATTCTGTCAAAGGTTAATATCTCCTAGCAAGTAAGGAGATCATACCGAGCTGGCATACTCCAAAATAGGTTTGAACACAAGTAAGGAAAAGGCTTGCAACATATTCATTAAGTTTTTTCCTGTTGCAGGTCAAGTTAGTGAATATAAGCAATAACGATATTGTGGATGGAAGCCCCAAGTTGACGTTAGGTTTGGTGTGGAGCATCATATTGCACTGGCAGGTAAGTGTATTAACCTTTGAACAGGTGTCTTACAAATAGAACCAGCCAACACGCTGGTTCATTCCACAATTTGAAATTCAGTATCTTTTTAACGTTGGCGTAATCCAATTTTGTGTGAAGGTCTGGTAAACTATGTAGGGTGTCAAGTTTTGTCATGGCTTGGCTGTGATTATTTTTAGTAAATGGTATTTTTTACTATTGGCACCAAGGTAAACGAAGGACAGTTGAGTTGAGCATGAGAAAAATGTAGTAATTTTAATTAGCAAATGACGTGTACCTTTTTTTTTTAGTTGAGTAACCCCTTGTCTTATTTCCACCTTTTTTTTGGGTGCTCATAGAGAAGCTGTGTTTTAGCAATAACTGCCAAATATTACAGTACTCCATAACCGGTGTTTTTCGAGAGCCTGACAAGACTGTATTTAAAAATTTATTAAACTTACGTAGGAAAAACAAAGAAATTACCGAAATTTAAGGAGTCCTAGTCGTAGATTTTATTTAATCATTAGCATTCCGACACCAGATTTGCAGCAATCTTATTTCAGTATGTAGCCTTAAAGATTTTTATTTTTTTAAAGTAATTGTCAGCTTTTTTTCATCTTTTTGGGGGGCAGAAAAATATTCACATTTTTTTTTATTAGAGGCTAGTTTCACGCATGAGCAGTTGTTACAGCTATGTTCATATTTTCAAAAATTCTTGTTTTTTTTTTAAATTAAGGTCCAGGATGTTCTTAAAGATGTCATGCAAGAATTACAGCAAACTAATTTAGAAAAAACTCTTCTCGTTTGGTGCCAAAAAGCAACAGAAGATTATGCAGGTGTCGACATACGTAACTTTACGACGAGCTGGAGCGATGGCCTTGCATTTAATGCGCTGCTTCATCGATTTAGGTTGGTGCTCTGTGTTTTACATACATTTTATGTCGTTACTGTTTATCTTAAAAATTGGTATTCGGTGTTTACTGTGGTTCATTTTTAACATCACCAAAAAATTAATGCCAACACCACAAAACAAACAATCTAGAAATTCACTTAAATGTTCAGTGTTTAGTAACACCAGCCTTTATGCAACAGTCTTGATATCAATTGGCCACCTTCATCGGAAGAAAATTGTCTCTAGAAATGGCTGAGGATCACACCATGTTCACTTGAATTAATAAAAAAAACGTGCACCTACCACAGATGTAGATACTGTATTTAAACATAGACGTTACTTCCGTGTTGCTCTCTCCACTCATTGTTTAGTCTGTCGGCCAGTTTTGGTCGTGCGTGTTCATCAGTATGAGAAAAGGCTGGGTGGGGGATGTTCCTGAGTCGGACATTATTTCTTTTGAACTGGCTTATGGTGTGGGATTCCAATGCTCTCAAGTGGTGTCTCTTCGATTTCAATAAGATTAAAGGTTTTTTCCACTGAAGGAATGATCTGTGTCAATTCAGTTAAGAGTCACAGCGTTCTTAGGGTCTCTCAAGGGCCACAGCATTCTTTGGGTCTTCGTATGTCCTTATGTCGTTCATCCCTTACCTTTAAAATTCTGTTTTTGTGTATAATGATGAGTATATCCCGCTTGCTATCATGGTGAAAGGTAGAGGAGCGGGGTATAATCGACCTAGTGTGGTATAATCACCCGATTATACACCGGGGTATAATCGGGGTGATTATACCACAGTACCTTTTCGTTGTGCGCATGCGCAACTTACCGAGCTAAGCTTAAAACAGACGCCACACTGTTAGTTAATGACCGTGGCTTTTGACTCGCATATATACCAGCTAGAAAACTCGACATGTTCGTTACGATTGTCGTATTTTAACATCACTGTATAATTTTTTAGGCTAGTATCTTATAATTTTACTTCGGCGATCTATTGGCATAAATAATTTTAATTTTTACCGTATAAGTCTTTTAGTTTTTCGATCCCATAGTAATTATTAGCAAACGATTAAAAATTAGTACAGGAACACACACAGCGCCATCTCTCGACGGATTTCAGCAATGCGTGGTTGATGCGGCGTATTCGCCGACAGCAGCATCGCCTATACCTTCTCGTTGGAGACAAATAATTTTATGAACTGAGAGACTAATAAGCAAATAAAACGTAGCATTATATTATAAATATTAATGAAACACAAAGAATGTTTTGTCCTTTTGGTATTATTTATTTTGAATTGGGATATACTCCAATAAAACAGCCCTCTAGCTGTTGTGGATAATACGGCTAAAAATGTTTTGGCACGAAGCCTGTAACCAGACTAAAACTAACTCATGCTAATTAATTTGAAATTATACCCCTCGCGCTATGCACTTGGTATATAATTGCAAAATAATTAGCATTCGTAGTTTTAATGTCAGGTTACAGGCTTCGTGCGAAAACAGTAGCCGTATTATCCACAAAAGCTCTAGGGCTATTACTACTGAAAACATTGCTGTATGACAGAGTAGTAATTTTTCATATTCATGCCATACTAATGAGCATTTAAACTAATTGTTTAACTCTGGCATTCTTCACTAATTTAAAAAAATTTGATTATATTAAAAAAAAGCATTGTTGGAGAATCTTGAGAAGCACCATTTGTTCCTTAAATAGCCTTTTCTGTTAAAGTTTGACCAATGCAGTTAAGAGTAAAAAGTGGCTTATGTATTTTGTTTATAACAACATTCATTGTAATTTGAAGTTTGTTTGACTGATTGATTATTTTAGGCCGAATTTGTTTGAATTCAAACCCCTTTTGAGGCGGGAAGTTAATTCTCGTCTTGACCATGCATTCCGATTTGCTCAAGAACACCTAGGAATTGACAGACTGCTTGATCCTGAAGGTAGGACTTCTTATACATTATTGACTTCTGTTCTTAGCATTTGAAAAGGATGTTACACGGAATACATTGAAGCCTCGTTAAGTCAAACAATTTAGTGTTATGTGGTTGTTCCCCCCCCCCCATATAAAATTAACCTTGTTAGTTTATCTCAACCAGATGTCAATTAACTTAGCTTAACTTTCGTACCATAAAATAATGTTTCAGCATTTATCTCTGATGACGTAGTAGTATATTTCTCTCGCTACGTGCAAGTTGGCTTGCACTTGGCAAACATTGGATGTTCAGGTGTACTCGCTTCCAAAATGCCAACAGTCGTTGTATCATTTTTATGTACCTCCACTTAACTCAAACTGTAATGCCAGTCTCGCTCGAGTTTGTGAGATTTTACTCTATTTCCTTCTTCTTTTTTAAATAAATAGGAATAATAGTTTAATGCGCTGTGTAAGGATTTATGTTTTAAAACGTTGTCTACTATTTTTTTTTTAGATGTAAATACCCAAGTGCCTGACAAAAAATCCATCATGATGTATATCATGTGTCTCTTCCAAACACTTCCACATCATACTATAACTGTAGCTGGCCCAATTCCTAGTGAGTCTTCCACGGACGCACAGGTTGGAAATGCAGTTGTTTTTTGTTGAAAATGATTTGTACGGGTGTTAGCTGTTTTTAACTTGGTGGTTTTAATTACAGCCTTCTTCGCGACCCCTGTCTCTTGTTACGACGGGTTCTGTAGATTTAAGCTCCTATCAGTGCATTTTAGAAGATGTCTTAGCATGGTTATTAGAAGCTGAAGAAAAACTTCAAAATATGGGAGATGTTTCCCGTGACGTAGAAGTGGTGAAGGATCAATTTCATGCTCATGAGGTATGTAAGCTCTTAATTTCATACTGACAATGCCGTATAGACTCTCATATAAGTCGCACTTTTTAAATAAATTTTCTCACCCCTAAACCTACCTGCGGTTATACGCGGGTCCATCTAACTCGGGGATATTGTCAGTGTACGTCTGAGTTCACGAATAGGAATTAACTCAAACGGTTCGTAAAACGTCAGATTCATACATTTTTTTACATGTTAATGTAGGTTTACTGTGGTAAACATTAACATAAATTTGATTTAATTGGATGTTGTTGCATCTTGCTTCGTTTCGCAATGGAGCGTTGTTTTTTACTAGCGTGAATGTAGAATTACACGTTTGGGGAGCGGCCGTGTTGGAAATCGTCAGCAGAAACGAGGCCAGCTCTTGTTTTTTGTTATTACTACGAACGGTAGGTAAAACATAATTTTAAAAAACATTAGCATTAAAACTTTTTTTTATCTGTTTAACTAATAATTTTGATGATTTGGTAATTTGGACGGCAGCCATGATGGAAATCGTCAGCAGAAACGAAGTATACTGTTTTTTTTTTTATAACGAACGGTAGGTGAAATATAATTTTAAAAAACTTTAGCATTAAATATTTTTTAAAAATTTAATTGTTTAATCGTGTTAGGTGACGTTAGTAATTTGTCCCAATAGACGTTGCTGCTAGAAGCAAGGGCGGGGCTTTCATACGGGCAAAAAAGATGGTGCCGAGACGTTCGTTTACCGCTGCGCTAAGGCTGAAAATAATTAACGTTGCAAACAGCGATGGCAATAGGGCTGCAGGGCGACAATTTGATGTTGGTGAATCAGTAATACGGCGGTGGAGACTTCCAAGAAGCTGCCCTGAGCAAAACTCTACCAACGAAAGAAGCATTTCGAGGT
>JAHWFP010203823.1:0-17660 GCA_023313725.1 Lithobius niger
GGACTTTTTCTTCTTATCTTTGATCACACAGCGGACCCTTAAAATATTTGACACCAATTTCCGAACACCCTGTATATGCCAATGTTATTTGCTCATTAAACTGCTTGTTACCAACCTCCATACCGGTTTATTACTTTCCTAGTTGGTAGGATAGTTTGCTATTAAGTTAGCATAGTAATGTGCTAAAGTAGATACACATCAATTGGCGACGAGGGTAAAGGCATGGGCCTACCCTCTTAGTAGTCCCCCTCGCAACTTCGAACTTCTGCTCCAAGTTTTGAGATAAGATGAATTTTGATTATTTGGCAAATAATTGTAGTCATCCGCTTGGGGATGGATTTAAATAACCTTGTTTCAAAAAGTGAAACACTTTTCACTTGTGGTTTCACTTGTGGCTGTGTTGGCATTTCTAGCTAAACATAGGTTACTGCCAGGAATTTTAACTATTATCTCCAATAAATTACCTTGCAATTACTATTTTTTCAGTTTAGTTTGAAAAGTCGTGCCAAGGCGACGCATTGCTGCATTTTCAGATGCTGGTTAGGAATGCTGAAAAAATCGCGACTAGATTTAGCATTTTGCATTCTAAATTGTCATTTATGGGGTAATCTTAAAGTTTTAAAGCAGTCAACTTTATTAATTGTTGGTGGACAAGGGACCGTTTGCTTCTCTGCTTTGGTGCTTCTTGCTCACTGCGTTGTTTTACAACAAAACTTAATTTTTTAGGTAAAGTGTGCTCAGAACTGCCTATTTTGACAAATTTAACTAGTGTGTTTAAAACTAGAAAGCTTATAAATTTAGCATTAAAGTGAGCCTATAGACGTATAGTGTTGTAAATTTACGTTGGATTTTTGTGTTTAAAACAAGTTTAATGGTTAATTGCTTGTTATTGACAGGTTTAAGGGTTACTTACTTGTATAGACAGGTCTAATGGTTAGTTTCCTGTAAATTTAAGCATAGTTAGTATTACGTAACGCTATTTAATTGAAAACAAGTATGCTAGTAAATAAGCTTAAGCTGTAAATTTGAACGCTACTTTGTGAGTAAAATCTTGTGTGTTAAAATCCTAAAAACTATTTGCATGTCACCAAGCGATTGTTTTAGGTATAAACTTGTGCAAATTAGTATTTTGTCAGATAAAAAGCTTTTTGATAAGACATTTACAATTTTCAGTTAAAATGCCTACTGCTGGGGCTCAAATTGAAGACGTTAAACCTAATGGATTGTTCCAAGAATTTGAACCGAGAAAGCATTCTTTAAAGCCAAGAAAATCAGACACGACGATAGGTGGTGTTATTGGTTGCAATCAAATATTTTCTTAACCCTCAGCTAACCCGTAGCCGCCTAGATACGAACGTACGCCTTCAACGTATAACAGAGAAAAACTTGGTCCCAGCGCGAGCTTTGTGAGGGGGCCCCGGGGACCAAGAGCATAGCCCAGTAGCATTTTCGATAAGAGCAGCTGACTTAAACTAGTTAGAGCTTAAAACCAGCTCAAGTAGTGTTAATTTTGTAGCACAGTCTAACACATCATTTGTCTAGGCAATAAAGACCAGGTTTGTTTTTGTTGTAGTTTTAAGGGTCACAGTAGAAGTCGTTGTCATTATGAAGACTACAGCTGTGGTCGCTACCATGAAAAAAGACATTTAAAAGCGGTCTGTAAAACGCCTTAACACTTTAATCAGAAAGCTAAAACATCTGAGCCTAGACCACATCCTAAGAGTAGTGGTAAAAAGCACAAATACGGCTATGAAAACAACAAAGCTCATTCAGTTCAGCAAAATGACGATTCAGAGTCGAGTTCAGTAGTTGAGAGTACCAGTGATCATGAAAGTTCAGGCGAGTCCAATGACTACTTGAAAGCCAACGTATTGAGCATCAGTGCGGTTAAGGTGGAGAAGCAGACGATTGTTTCCACTATCAATGGTGATGAGTTGCCACTTGAAGCAGATTGTGGGTGTGATGCCACAATTTTACCTTTTAGTTGGTACCAAACTCATTTTAAGAATTGCATCCTCTTAAAAACTAACATCTTTTTAAAATCTTGGACGGGCCAAATTGAACAAGTTTTTGGTTGTATTCGAGTGGACGTACAAATTAGTGATAGGTCTGAACAGGTTCAAGCTTTAATACCAAAAAGTGGACAACTGCCTTTAATGGGCAAGGATTGGTTAGCCATCATTGATTATGATGTTAAACAGTTTTATCCTTTGGTTTTAAGACACATTAATTGGATTCAACAAGATGAAGCCATGGAACAACAGCCAATGCACCGGAAATTTTACCAGCAAAATTTCCTGAATTGAATTTCCTGAGTTTCAAAGATTTTTAAGGCTAAAATAAAGCTCAAACCTGATGCAGTACCTGTTTATCACAAAGTTAGACCAGTCCCACTCACTCTGAAAGAGAAAGTCGATGTTGAAATCTAACGCTTGGTAGCAATGGGCGTTTTGGAGCCAGTAAGCACTAGTAGTTGGGTCACGCCCATTGTGGTCGTGCATAAGGCTAATGGAGAGATTAGGATTGTGGGAGATTACAAAACAATTGTAAATTCGTAACTTGAAATAGACCATTATCCAGTCCCCACTGCTGCCGAATTGTTCGGCAACATCTCCGGAAGTGAAATATTCAGTCTGATTGACATCAAGGATGTATTCCTTCAGATGGAGTTAGACCCAGAATTACAAAAAGCCCTAGTCATTAATACGCCTTTGGGTTTGTTCTAATTTTAGTTCAAATTTGGTTTGGCTAGTAGACCAGGTGTCTTCCAACATTTAATGGTTAGCTTAACATTGGGTAGATCCAAAATTGTGAACCATTTTACGACGATATCCTGGTTAGCGGTAAGGGTGTTGAACATGACAATAGTCTTAACCAGTCTGGGGCACGGCTCGGTCTGGGGAACTGTAAATTTGCTTAGTCTGAACTGAACTACCTTGGACATAAAATCGATTCGGAGGGACTAACAAACTTACCCGAGGTGATTGAAGCAGTGACTGAAGCCCCTAACCCAAATAATTTACCTGAATTACAGAGTTTCCTTGGTCTTTTTAACCAGTATGCCAAGTATTTGCAGAATTTAGTACATGAATTAGTTCCCATAACAAAATTGTTAAGTCCTAAGCAAAAATGGATTTGGGGTCCCGAATGCGATGCCACCATGGTTAACGTTATGCGGTTGTTGAAAACATCCTAAGTTTTGGTTCATTATAACCATAAGTACAAGCTTAAACTGTCCGTTGATGCATCCCCGTTTGGTCTTGGGACGTGCCTTTTGCATAACCTCTCAAAATGGTCAAGACAAACCAATTTCATTTGCTTCCAGGAAGATTACAAAAGCAGAACAGGGTACTCCTAATGCGACCAGGGGGGCCCTCGGCATTTCGTGGGGAGTAAAGAAGTTTCATCAATTCCTTTACTCAAACCATTTCACGTTACAAACCGATTAAGTTTTGTTTTGGATTTTTGGTCCAAAAAATGGCATCCCACAAATAGCAGCGAGTCGAGTCCAGCGTTTTGCTATGCAGCTTAATGGCTAATCCTAAGTGTTGCAGAATGTGCCTGGTAAATACAATTTAACTACTGATATGCTGTTCAGATTACCATTGAATGCGAAGGCAGAGGACTTACAGGAAGAAATTCCTTACAAAGTACTTTATTTACAATCTGTTAATCCTTGCTTGTATTAAATGATACTCTGGTCAAAGCTATTGTTAAAGGTCCTGTACTAGTCAAGGTGCTGAAGTATATGAAGCACAGTTGGTCAGAAAAAGTCTAAGATCCAGATCTTAAGCCCTATTTCTAAGAAACTTTGTTTTGAGAGCTACACGTAATTGTGTCAACAAGTTTACTCGCTAGAATACTCCAGGACCTACACGCTGGTCACCTGGGGATTGTGAAAATTAAATCTTTAGCGCGAGGTAAATGCTGGTGGCCTGGCATAGATGCAAGTTTAGAAGCTACAGTTAAACTGTGCACTGCAAGTCAAGAGCAAAAAGGTGAAAAACCTTCCGGCCCTAAGCATTCATGGGAATACCCTTTCAAACCGCTTGAGAGTCCATTCTAACTTTGGCATGGTTGAAGGGTTAACATTTATCGTAATTGTGGATGCTTACAGAAAATTCCCGGTTGTGCATTTCATGAAAAAAACAACAGCTGAAAACGTTATTGAAGTTTTCGAAGAATACATGGCCTTATAAGGCAAATGCTGTTGACGCTCGTTACAGACAATGGGCCACAATGGCCCTAGTTCGATTTTCAGACATTTGTTAAATCCAGGGAAATCCACCATTGTGACATACTCAGGGAGTAGACGACTGAATCCAAGAATAATCTCAAACCCAATTTACTCCTTACTGCATAGCTAGATAGCTAGGGGACTATGCACCGAGAACACATACAGGGTGTTTCAAAAAAAAACGCTACATGTCGAATTTTTCTAAGTCCAACAACCATTTCCCGTCGCTATAACCCTTATTCCTGACCTCAGGAAAGAAAGCTTTTATTTGTATTTCAAATAAGAACGCAAAAGGTAACAAAGGCATGTGACAACCCTGGTGGGTGGGGGAAAGGGGGGGGGGCGCACACAAAAAACAATAAAAGCCCATAATTAGATTTCAAGTAAAAAGAAAAAAAAAACATTTATTTTGCCATCAAGCAAAATAGCTAAAATAAAGGCATTTACAGCATTTGGATTCCAACATAACAACGCAAAAGGAAAAAACGCATGTGGCAACCTTAGATGATGGGGGAAAGCCACTTGTACGGCGGCAGTACAACGTAGCTTCTGCGGCCTCTTATCCCTGATACCCTGTAGAAACTGAATCTCCCAATCACGGCAGTAGGCAGGAAATTTTATATACCCCCGCACTAGAATTAAAATGAAGACCCCCCCCCCGGCTCCACAAAAAATAAAGAAAAGAAAATTCCATGCGCCACATTTAAAAAATACTTACCCACAAAAACAATTGCAAGCAAAATTACAAGTGGAATTGCAAATTTAAAAAAAAATTAAAACAAATCCCTGAGAAACTGAATTTTATTTTAAAGACACTTTTTTCTGTCGAGCGTAATGTAATCATACGTGAACTAGGAAAGAGGTCTATGCTTCACGACGGTGAAGCAGAGGATGGCGCTTCGTTGTCATTGAAATTGTATTTCTTTTTTAAAACCGTTAAGCTTGTTTTTTAACATAACTAGTTTAATTTGTTTACCACTTTTTTTAAAATTAACAATCAGCACGATTTATTTTGCGACTTATTTTGCGACGATTTATTTTGCGACTACGTGTTCAACAATTTAACTCAGCTCCTGAAACTGATGTTTCGAAATAATGTAACCATTTTATCGTGTTGGGCTCACAATTTTGTTGTTATCTGGCAAACAAACTTTAAACGTAATCATTAACTGCTTCCAAACAATAAGATTTATACATAAACAGGTCATTTTCACGTCGCTTAGGCCTACAGGAACTAGAAAGAATGTTCTTTCATTTGAAACCTTAACCTTTCTACGCTACATGGTTCTCTGGAACTTAACTTAGCACGAATTTGTGAACAAAAATCAACGCTATAATCCAGTAGTAAAGGCTTCATCGTGTTTCGTGCTCTTCGGCCAAGTAGGAAAACCCCCACACGTGCGGGTACAGCGGGAGTGCTGGTTACGGCCATGCGCCCAATGTACATACTGAATTAACAACTATCCAGTATTCGCATCTAATCGCCACACCACTTGCTGTACAAAAGGCCTAGTAACGTTATACGACTGGAGTTCCCAGTTTACAGTACTGTACTTACTGTAATTGGCTGAGTTTAATTACCGATTTAGTAACCTTGGTTAATGCTGCTGCCCGCCGTTGCACGCAAAGTAGTGAGTCATGTGACCGGATGTCCCCAGAGCATGCACTATTGTGTGATGTGTAGTATACTATAGTAGTGGTTGGTCCGTACACTTGGACGTGACAGTAGTTAGGTGCATACAACCTGATACATATCATTCGATACAGTTTGTTCTTTTTGTATTCGGTTCCTTCGATACCACTCGTTCTTTTTGTATTCCATAACGACACGCCACGCATGAACCTACACCAACGTATCAATATTATTAAATGGTATTACCAAAACGATATGATATCAGACGTTTTGGTGAGGTGGCAGGCTACGTATCTTCAGCCACCTCCATGCCGATCTACAGTGGCACATTTGGTGGAGAAATTTGAAACCACAGGTTCTGTGGAAAATCAACATAAGGGCCATTTTGGCTGTAAACGAACGACACGAATGATCGAAAATGCCGCCGAAATCAACCACGCGTTGCTTGATGAACCAACGACGTCCCAGCGTCAGTTGGAACGGCAAACGGGTGTGTCATTGCCTTAAGTTAATAGGCTGATTAAGGACGTAGGCTTGAAGGTGTACCGTCCACGGCATATCCACGCCTTAATCGAAGATGATCCCGATCGACGCATTCAGTTCTGCGACGAATTCCTAGATTTCCTTGCAGATGATCCACAGAACGTGGAACGGATATTATACTCCGATGAAGCCAAGTTTCATCTGAATGGCAGAGTTAATCGTCACAACTACATATCTTACAGTGATGACAACCCACTACGTCACTATGGCGTCATTCACGCCGTCATCTGGCATTAATGTTTGGGAAGATATATGGGCTGGGGGGTCATTGGACCATTCTTCCTTGATGGAACAATCAATGGTGGCAGTATATCGTCAGCTGCTAGAAGACACGATTCTGCCTGCTGTACGGGAAAAGTGTCCCGCAGATATTATTTTCCAACTAGATGGTGCATCACCGCACTATGCAACACAGGTGCGAGACCTTCTTGATGACCAATTTGCCAACAGCAGGATTGGTAGAAGAGGTGCGATGGAATGGCCCGCGCATTTGTGAAATCTGACACCTATAGACTTTAGTGTGTGGGGAATAGTACGGGATTTGGTGTACATTCAACCATCCCAGGATATTGCAATACTGTAGGTTCTCGTTATTGCTGCATTTGATACATTTACTCCTGAATTATGCAGGAGAATATGCTCAGAATATGCAGGAGAATATGTTGTGAGTGTATCGCTGCTGGAGGAGGACAGTTCGAGCACCTTTGTTCGTGATTCATCACCTGGAACATCTGGAACATCTTTCTTGTCTCTAATCTTTAATGATGGACTTAATTTACGTTATTACTGGTTTGAAACAAAATGCCAAACGTCAGCCTTCTAGAGGTTAGCCTATCTGGCCCTAAAATGGGACGAGGGACCTATGGCAAATTCCTCACCCCCCCCTCCGGTGACACATGTGCTTTTTCTTTTGCTTTGTTATTATTTGAAATCTAGGAATTCCTTACAGAACTGAATGTGTCGACCGGGATCATCTTCGTCTAAGGCGTGGATACGTTCCTTTTACTAATTATTTGAAGGCCAAATAAATGCCTTATTGTTTCTTTCTGTTTGAAATTAAAAAATAAATGTACATATTGTTTGTTTTGGTCTCCCCCCCCCCCCACCAACCAGGGTTGCCACATGCGTTTGTTCCTTTTGCGTTTTTATTTGGAATCCAAATACTGTAAAAGCCTTTTATTTTAGCTGTTTTGCTTGATGACCAATTAAATGTTATTTCTTTTTGCTTGATATCTAATTATGGACTTTTGTTTGTTTTGCCCCTCCCCCCAACCCCCACCATCCACGGCTGTCACATGCTTTTACCTTTTACGTTCTTATTTGAAATGCAAATAAAAGCTTTCTTTCCTGAGGCCAGGAATAACTTTCATGCATGATTTCTTTACTGAGGTCAGGGATAAGGGTTATAGTGACTGGGAATGGTTGTTGGACTTAGAAAAATTCGACGTGTAGCGTTTTTTTTTTGAAACACCCTGTATTAGGCGTTAAACTCAAGTTGGAGCTTGGTCTAATCCTAGTAAGAGTCCAGGGAGACAACCTTTCGAGTCGTCTGCCCCACACCAAGTGCCCTCCAGTTGTCCAGGCCCTCGTATTTATATGCGGGGCTGAACAATAGAAGTAGCCTGAGGCTTTACGTTGCGCAACCGCTAACAGGTATGAGCCGGTTCTATCCGGTCTGAACAATAGTTCAGGTTCGTTACCCGGCTGTTGGCGTTCGGCCAAGTTCCGGTGTAGACGGAAGTTGACTGGACGCCAAGCAGCTTATGTAACTGCAAGATGCACCATGAGTGTTTGCTTATGTTTAACCCAGCTATTCGTAAGTGTGTTACACCATTTAACTGGTGCACCCAATGATCCAAAACAAAATGTATTCGGGGATCCGTGAATTTAAGAAAGCATTCAAAGCCACATGCACGGAAGGCAAAAATATAACGCAGTGTTAAAATGAGTTTCACATTGCTAGCCAGAATTGTCCAAAAACGGTCACAGGAGAGAGAGCATCAAAATTATTTTTCGGGCGTGAAGTTCGTTTGATTTGCTGAAACCAAACTTACAACAAAAAATTCCAATACAGCAAGACAAAACTAACGCAAGTTCAGCGCACACAAAACACGAAATATTCACTGATATTCTCCAATACAGACGCGTGATTACACCTTTGCAAAATGTTTGTAGCAAGAGGCCGTAATTTGGAAATGTCTTGAAAACCAAAACTATCAAATAATGACGTCAAGCAGTATTAAATTACGACGCAATATTTCCCAAATATGCGCATGCCTACCTAACGAAGAACTAAATGACGATGGTTCTGTAGCAAAAAACACGCGACTTGCAGAAAACGAGGATTTTTCAAACTGTGCACAAAATTCTGCTCAAATTCCCAATGTTTCACCAATGCAGGAGAGAATGCTGAAAATCGGTTTACTTCCCTCCGTCCAATCATGATACGATTAGAAACAAATATCTCTTTTTAGAAAACGCATAATCGATTGCGGAAAGTGCATCACGAAGTGAGTCATGATTAGGCACAAAATCGCATGTCACCCGAGCAAGAAGTAGAAAGCGATCGAACTCCTGCTACAAAGAAATCAGCGGGGGAAAAATATTTAAAGTCCGTTGCAGAACGCCGATTTGTAAAGTGAAAGACATTCCAGCGCTTAATCAATCAGATTTACGTAGCAAATCCAATGGTAAACAACAACAAGGTCATTGGTCCCGAATGTTGCTGCAGACATTCAAAACGCTGATTCAGTCCCTACGCTTTCTGAACACGCAGTTGCAGAAGTTCTAAAACCAGCACAAAATGGATAAGCACTGAAACGCTTGCTAAAAGCCATGATAAGCGAAAAAGAGTCAACCCAATTAATTTGATGGGGGACTAGTGCTTGCACTGGGACTGGTTTGGGCAGCGGCACGGAGCGATCACCTGGGGGGGGGGGGGGGGCGAGCGGTTGGGGTCTTCTCAGTCTGCGTGCTTCTCATCCTGAGAGCGTTCGTCATTTCATCGTTCAGCATTTTTTTTTCATCGCCATGAAAAGAAGTCGTTCTCCTAGCCGAACAACAGCTAGTGGGAGTCCTGCTACCCAGCGGGGCTGACCGCGCTCCGTTTCCCGGCACAATAACCTCGATGTCGACAAACCCGCAAATTGGACGGCCGCCAACTTACGTGCGAAGCTAGCGGACAAAGGCACCCACTGCTTTCAATTGGACCAGTTTGCTGCAACTGTATAAAGAAAACCAAGCCGACGTAGGAACTGTTTCCGTTTATCCTAATCCTGCTGCCGTTACTTCAAGCACCGCGATCGCCATTATTCCAACGTGCAACGACAACACAGCAGCAGCAACAAACAAGCGCACGCCGACTCCACCGCCTACGCGACCACGTGGTGCAGCAGAAAACGAAACACTTATCTTCACCATCCGATCCTCTCGCCTCCAATTGCATTCCTACCGAAAGTTCTGTTGGTTTGGCAGCCGAACTTGCCAAGGTACGCCGCGATTATGCTGCACTAAATGAAAAACTGAACATTTTACAAAATGAACGGTCCCGTTTCCAAGATGACGGCGCTTGCCCTGGAGCTACCAATGCGACATCTGGTGGCGCGACCACATTTTCGATGTTGCCTCCACTTACGGGATCTTATAATCTGGCTTCCGCTATAGCGCAAAGACAGTTACCAGGCACGCAAGGCACGTTTGGTTTTAATTTCGCAACCACGAACATTACTGTGCCTATAGCCGGGTTTGGATCTGGTGTTGCAGCAGATTCTGTTGCCTACACAGATGCTGTCAGTGCACAAATCAGAAAGGACATTTTAGAGGGTAAGGATGTCAACTTCGCATTTCTTCTTTTCCCGTTCGTCACGCTCGCACGCTCCGATGGCCGAGTTTGGCACTCTTTCGAAAACACCGCGAGTGTTGGCAGCAAGCCAAATGATGCACGTTTTGCAAGGCTCGTTTTGCGAGGCTACTTTCTATTGGGGAATTCTCGATGGCATTTAATGTTTTCAAGTCGGTTTTGTGCGGCAGCTTTCCACATCGTCATACGGAAATAGACCTGTACTTCAGGATGAGTTTGGATCTCTAGACGTTTTGACCAATATCATCTTGCTTTTTCTGCCAAAGCAGCTGCAATTTTGGCCCAGTCCAATATTATCATGGACTGGAGTATCAGGGATAATGACACTTTTAATCTAGTTTTTGCTGGACAAAAAGTTGTTACTTGTGCAGTCAGCAGCAGTCTGAACCATACTTCAAACACCTGTCCCTTTTCTCCCCCTGTATCAGCCAAGCCCGCTAACAGTCGCTACCAGAGAGGGGGAATGGTGACAGGCAAAGGATTGGCTCCTTCCGAACAGCGCGCCAATGTTGACATCATGGGACGTCTTAGAATTATCGTCAATGGTACGGAAGTATGCAATAACTACAACCACGCCAGGGGATGTTTGCGACGTAACTACCCCTTTGCCCATATTTGCAGTAAATGCAACAGCGCTCACAATGCCACCGCATGCAAGCCACCTGGAGACAAACCACCCGAAGAAAAGCGTCCGCGAGTGGAAAACTGACTAGCACCTGATAAGCTCGCTGCTTCCACACCTATCGATATTGATGCCCTAAAGGCAGACCTGCGTAATTACCCTGACAGAACTTTTGTGATCGAACTGGTTTTGGGACTTAAGGGAGGATTCACACTGGAGTGGAGTCTCTGCCAACTTCCTCCCTTGAATGCCGAAATTTGCGGTCAGCAAGGAGGGAGCCTGACGTTGTGTCCGCTCTTATTGATGATGAACTCAAGAAGGGCTACCTCATCGGCCCTTTCCTGAATCTGCCATTCCCTGTGGTACGTACAACCCAATCGGTATTGCCACAGATAAATATTCTGGAAAGAAGAGGATGATAGTGGACCTATCCAGCCCGCATAACGACCCCGATCATCGTAGCCTTAACGAGCTGATTTGTAAGGATAAATTCTCCCTTTCCTACATAAGACTTGACGATGCAATTCGCATTATTACTGAACTGGGACAGGTAGCCCACCTCTGCAAGACGGATATCATGGATGCATTTAAACTGCTGCCCATTCGCCCCGACTTGTGGCATCTGCATGGCATAAAATGGAAGGGGTCCTACTACTTCTTTGTAAGGCTCGTTTTTGGGTCATGGTCAAGCCCCAAACTGTTCGACCAGCTTGCAGCTGCGGAGTGCTGGATCCTGCATAACATAGAATACAATATAATATCTGTAATGTTTTGCATCTGCTAGATGACTTGCTTACCGTTGACAGCAACGAAATGGAGGGACTTCGGACTATGGCGTTGCTCACACAGGTGTTCAGCAAGCTCTGTATACTACTTGCTTCTCATATAACCATCTGCTCCACTACCGAACTGATTTTTCTGGGCATTTCCCTGGACACCGCCCTTGCTAAGGCTTCACAGCCCTTAGAGAAAAAAATGCGCACCAGCGAACTTTTGCGGGCATTTTCGGCAAAGTCCAAACAGAAACTTTTGAGCCTCCTCGGACACTAACTTCGCCTCGAGGATTATCCCACCTGGACGTTCCTTCGTAGGCCATTTGATCTCTGTTGCGTGTTCCGGAAAATCCCTCCATGCTGCAGCAAACCTCTCTGCCAATTGCCAGAAGGACTTGGCTTGGTGGGGCTCCCTTCTCGAAGACTGGAATGGTGTTTTTTTTTTCCATTACAGCTCGGTCATGCCTGCTGCGGACATGGACATTTATACCGACGCATCATCTACTCTAGGTTTTGCCGGTTATTTCGCTGGTCACTGGTTCGCTAGTCGATGGCCTCCCGAGATGCAAACACCTGCGAGAAAATCCCCCTCTTTTGCACTTCTGGAGCTGTACCCCATAATCGTTGTGGCAATGTTATGGGGCAGCAAGTGTAAAAAGAAGCGCATTTTGTTCCATTGCGGCAATATGGCAACTGTTCACATTATTAACAAAGGGAGATCACCGAACTCTGCTAACATGCAACTCGCGCGTCGGCTTACCTGGTGCTCACTCCAAGGGAAACTTTCTTCTGTCTGCCATTCATATCCCAGGTATTTCCAATTTAATTGCTGACTCCCTTTCTCGATTTCAGATGGAAAAGTTCTGGCACCCTGCACCGCAAGCCCATGTACTCCCCGAAACATGCCCCAATTATTCGCCAGTAATCTTCATTTAACATCAGTGGTTCGCCATCTCTTCGATTGTGGCTTTGGCTCCTAACGCGCAACTTGCTTACGAGACAGGCTTTAACCCTTTCGAGCCTAACGCCATTTTTCATTTCCCTGCTGAAAAAGCCTATGGCCGCATAATGGCTGCCATGAACAAGTTGCATGCCTCACGAAAATAAATTGTAAAAAAAAAACTATGCGGTCTAGGAGTATAAAAATTCGCAGATATAACAATTATACTGTAAATTATTGGCCAGAAATATAATTGGGACCATCGTCCTACGTTTTCATTATTTAAAAAAATCCTGAAGTTTGGCTAGGTACACAGCGCTAACGAAAGTTTCAACTTACAGTACTCGGAATGATAACATCCACTCGATATTCTTCCGTCACAACGCCTGTTATTACTTCCGAAATCATTATTTTATATTTTATTACCGTAAAAATAGTTTAAAGTTGCTTTATTCCTTCAAAATTAACGATCGTCGAAAGCCCACTACCAACTCGCATAGGACAGCCATTGCGACCGGCTGCCCGCAATGCGACGCACTCCTGCTAGTGCCAATGGATGCGACCTTCACTCGCTTCGCGTGAAGCGCCGAAGGCCGTCACTTGTGAAGGCCGAAGAGTCACGTGCCGCGAGCAAACCAATCAGCGCTCGGGATAGCTCGTGATGCCGAAGTGTTTGAACAAAGTCCGTTGAAACGGCACCTTTGATTCGAGGAATACGGGCAGTGACGTGGGGGTTGATGACGTCATTTTTAACGGACTAGAAAATTGGGAATCCCCTCTCTCGAACGCGACCAAGGTGGCGGCTGTACATTGCGTCGTTCCGGAGATACGATGGTTTGAACCAAGCGCTATTTCAGCAAACAAACGCAATTTTCACGTAGATTTTGGCCACGATGCATACAATAACATCGATTAAGGTAATAAAAAGATGATATTAAATCATATTAATCGGAATTAACCGAAAATATACGTTCCAAAATACCCCAAGTCAATCGGTATTATACCTCCGATGTACGTAATTGGATTATTTTTTTTTTAACAGTGCGGTGAAGTGGGCAAACGATAAAGCGTCGTGTAGGCTTTTACGTAGCGGAATTGCAACGACGATATATCGTCGCTTAGGCTCGAAAGGGTTAAAATTTACTGTGCTTTCCTTGCTTCGCTCAGCATCCACCTTCACGAATTTTTTTCTCCTATTTCCGAACAACTCTTGATTTATTTTGTGGCTGCAACAGCAAAGGCCTGGGACATGGTACTATCAAATTGTATCTGTGCGGTGTCAGATTCGCTTTCATCCAACGAGGCCTGCCAAACCCCTGTGTGGCCCATCTGGAGCCATGCACCCGGGACTCTCAACCATCCTACGTGCCATCAAGCGCGAGACAGTTTCCGTGCGTCGTCCCAGGTTGCCTATTACATTTCCGATACTCTGCAAGATCGTTGGCATGCTGCGACAAAGAATGTTTGCACCATTTGTGGATCGGATGATGGAAGCAGCCTGTGTTTCCAGTGCGGTCAACATTTTGCCCTGCAACCAATCTTGGGGAAATGTTTTCATTGATGCCGATTCACTGAAAGCAACCATCACGCTTTCTGCTTCAAAGACCGACCCTTTTCGGCAAGGAGTCTATATCGGCCTCTTTTGCACAGGCCATTCCATTTGTCCTGTGCACTCGCTTAGGGCATATCATGACATAATATCAGAACTGCCGAACTCACCGAACGACTCATTCTTCCTGGAGGATACCGAAAGAGTCTTAACTCGCACCTTCTTTATTTCCAGATTGAAAACTCTTTTGGATTCGATAGGCCTGGACCCTTCCATTTTTAACAGCCATTCAGTCCACATTGGAGCAGCAACAACTGCAGCCAAGGCGCACGAGGAGGCCTACATCATCCAAATGCTAGGGCGTTGGGCATCCAACTGCTACACTCTATACATTAGGACGGATCCTGTCAGTGGTGTTTTCATTTTTTTTTTCCTTTTCTCATATTTCTTGCGAATACGAGTGTTTACCTCGTTTTCCTACGTAGCCACGCTACGTGGCATGCTTGGAACCCCAGCTCTTATCCGCGCCATGCACACATTTGTGCCTCCACACCCCCCCCCCCTTCAGTTCCATCTGCTCCGTAATCCCCCCCATTGTGCATTTCTGTGCTCCACACACCAGTGCTCTTCTGCTTCAGCAAGAGTGCCACGCCATCCTTCGTGCTCCATGTTTTTATATGTATTTTTTTTATTTATTTAAGTTATTTTTTATATGTACAGCGATGCGTCTTCATAACGATACCTTTTCTTTCTTTGTCGGTGTAGTTTGCGGACAATGGCGCATGGTAGTGATTGTTCCTTTTTTAATCTCACTTGGACAGCTCGTTATGGAGGGGTTTCGCTGTACAGGTTCTGCATACTAGTATTGTATTCCTGCTTCTCTTCTTTACCTGCCATTTCGGGGCCTCTACGCGTGCGGCTTCGTTTGGCATTCCTCCTTCCTTCCTTCCTTCCTAGCGCTGCAGGAACGGACTCCCTCTGGCCCCCAAATCACGCACCCGGCTATGTCACCCCAACGCAGACTTCAGGCCGGGTTGCTTCTCCCCACTCGACCTGTGCCACCTCAAGGGCGTACTGCTCGAGCTCCTCAGCGTACTGCTCGGCACAAGCCGCAGTGCAAGGATAGCGCCATCCCCACCTCTACTGCAAGCCCACAGGGTGCCAGGGTGGCTTGAGGAGAGGGGAGGTCGACGCCAGGCCACCCCCATTTGGCCAATGTTGTACGTTTTATTTTGTAAAACAATGGTGTTTAATTCCTTGATTAAACTTTTTTACCTACTCCCTTGTCTATGTCGTTCAGTGCCGCTGCGTAAAATCTTTGGTTGAATTTTGCTGAATGCTTGAATAAATTGCTACCGCTATATTTTTCTATGCTTTAGATAGTCAGCTGAACCAATTTGCAGATTTCAGCCCTAATGTAACAAAAAATAAACAAAGGTGTGGATGGTACCAGTAACAGCTGGTAATTCGTTGTGAAGTCCATGTTTTATGTGTACTCACTTAAATTAGAATTTGTAATTTTCAAAAATAAAAATTTAATGTTGACCATGGTTTTACACGTGGATGAGTAACGTCCAAATAAATGTTTGTAAACTAGTTGTTCGTGAGCGCGTAAATAGCCTTCGGTTTTATTGTGTCAGAGTAGCTGAAACATGTGCAGTTAACGTTACTTGTAGTTTTGTAGATACACACTTTTTAGAGAATTTAAAAACACAAACTGTTGTAATATGTATACATTGTATTTCTGTATTGTTCTAATGCATTGTGTTTTATTTTCTATTTTCTCTGCCGAGGAAAACCATCGCTCGTGGAGCAATTAAATGGCGAGTGTCTCTAAGTGTTCCAAAAAATGACGGTTAACGCCATGTATGTGCAAAATGTGGAAATTACAAGCCATCGCTGGAAGTAAATAAGCCAAGCAAACTTGTACTTGGAGATGTAAACATTTAACACCAAATTGGCACACGATTGAATTCAACAAATAAATGAAGAAATTACTTTGGAATTTTATACAAATTGTGAAACTGCATATGTCGATTTACAAAATTTGATTGGGTAAAGGTGTCATGCCAAAATTTCGATTGGGTAAGCTACCAGTCCCCAAAAATCAACAACTCTGGGAAACCAATTTTTTTTTTATTTGCGCACATGGCAGCGCTGGGCCAATTTAGGCCTATCGCCAAAACCATGTGTACTCCTTCTCCTGCCGTATTCAAGAAAATGGACCAACTCGACCAGACTAAAATTCTCTTAATAGCCATGAACTCTACCTTTATTTCTGTGCAAACAGAATGGGAAAATTCCATCCTAATCAATTTCAATGTAATTTACAAAAACTCTCCAAAACCAGCGTTAGCACACGCAACGAAGACGTCGAACAATTTTGCTACTTACTTGAACATTCGTTGTAAATACTTTGATTGAATTATTTTTTTTTTCGGGACAAAACGTCCAAGCTTAGTGTATGCACTAAGGGGAACAAGGTATTGCAGTGATCAAGCCTTATATTATAATATGTTTGAACTTATCTTTATTTTGCGTAGAGCTCGCAATTTTTATTCTCACTTGTTATGGCTTTGGCCAGGTTACGATTTTGTATTATGAAAGCTCCGACCTTAAAAGCTCTTAGATGCTTCTAAAAACCTCCGTAATTATAGTTATACACTATAGTATTTCATTTGTAAACTTAAACTTGCTTAACTTTTTAGTTAGGTCTACTGATGGTCCGGGCAAATTCCGCCCCCCCCCCTCTTCAATAGTTATGTCTTAACATCGCTGATTTATGAAAAACTTGTCTAAGTTTGGCACTCTCAATACGATCCTGGCAGTGACATTTATTCTTGCTTCAATCCAAAACAATCCTTCAATTAATCTTGTAAATATTCAGCAAACAGTTCTAGTTTACCTTTCAAACTTTCGAATCCCTTTCCATCTGACTGATCAATTGCCTTCCAGAATGCCTACATCCCAAACAGATCCAACAGTCGTTTTTTCAGCCACTCAGGGCTCAGCCCCTTTAACCAATCCCCTAGAAAGTCAATTGAGAACTGCTCCAAAGCGCCCACTGCACACGACTTGGCTTTACCCCCAGAAAGCAGATTTACCTCTCAGACAGACAATTTCTCTTATTTGCCTGACTTTCGCGAGGTCGTCGTGGTGTAGCGGTGCTCACAGGTCCTAGAGGTGCCTACTGTTCAGCACCGACATCTGGTGTCATCTCGGGAAAGTTAGAAGTACTTCGGGTGGCCGTTTTTACTTTTGCGGAGTATAAACTAGCACAGCAGTCACTACTGCACAATTAGGAATAGAGCGTCTAAGTCCTATCTAAAATTTAGTACTAGCTAATCGTTTTGGTTCGCTGCCACCAGGTGGGTGGTTTAATTGCTAACCGTAGGCTTTAAATAAAAATGAGTTTTTTTTAGTTAAAACACTAGCAAATTAAATCTCTCTAGAAGCAAACTGAGTTTAAAACTACTCTTGGTTTTAATAAACAGGGGAAAGAAA
>JAHWFP010203823.1:18060-91443 GCA_023313725.1 Lithobius niger
AAATTATTTAACATGAGACGTCGTAAAAACCTAATTGTTAGCAAAATTTCGGTTTTTTTTTTACATTTTATTTACAAATTAAATTCCCTGATGAATTTATTTTTTTTTATTAAATTATTATTATTATTATTATTATTATTATTTTTATTTATTATTAAATTAACGCTAGCTAACACTGAAAATTTAGGTTTGAAAAATATTGTTGCTTACTTTTCAAGTGGTGGACTTTCCTGAATTAACTGAGAACTGAAAAAGAGGAAAAGAGCTACTAGCAAATCAAACCGGTAACTTAGTCTTCAATTTTGATTCTTTGCTCGGTTTTTATGGAGTTAATTGGTGTAGACTTCAACTGACGAAAACTTGGAAGGAAAGCTTAACAAGTTTTGTTCTGTACAAATTTATCTTACGTTTTGGCTATAACCATAGCAAGAACAAACTAGCCAGCAGGCGACTTCAGTTGGCGTTTCGTTGACAATCAAACAAAGTATTTTGAAATTGGACACTCCTTTATCTTTCGTTTAGCTCTGTGCTCTTCCTGTTTTGACTAGTTTCGCACTAAATTACATTTTCACTACATCGGCAGAAGTGGAAAAAAGCCTCAAAAGCACTATATACCGAGTAGGGTTACGCAAACAAAGTTGGAAAGTAGTTCGAATTAATAGACAGTAAATAAAGTTTAGATTTATAAAGCGACCAATAATGAAATTTATATGCTTCAATTGTTTGTGTGGTGTTCATTTTTTTTACCACAAAATTGTGTTACTTTAGGCCTAAATTAAAATTTTATAAAATTAAAAATACCTGTTTTGCTACAGCGAAGTGATATGCTTACATCCTCCATTTACCGTGAATCCGTCATCTTTGTGACTTGGCCTTGCAACTTAAATTCTTAACTTCATTACTCCCCTATATTAGGAACTGATGACTCATAATATTTGATGACCTGATTCATGCAATTGTGGGAAACGAAAGTACAGTTTCTAGTTTCAAACTCGACGTGGTAAGCGTGATAAATATATACTCATTTACAGCTTTTCAGCCTATTTCGTGGGGGGGGGGGACGAACCCCTCAGTTTGAAAACGTGGGGGGGGACGGTCCCCTCGTCCCCCCCTGGATCGACGCCTATGGCCCTACCATCGAAGTCTGTGCTTCTGTGCGTCTGTGCTACAGGACCTTGGTGATCTCAAAAAGGTTTGATTACATTTTGTAAAACAAACAGAAAGAAAGCCGGTTTTTAGAAAGGGGACCTTAAACCCTTAAGTTATGGGAGGGGGGACCAGAATATGCCGATGGTTTTAACTACCCATAATCGCGAATCCAAAGTCAGTAAGTTAAGTTTAAATCTTTAAGTTAAAATTTAGAATAAAGTTCGAAAAAATTAAATAAAGCTAAAACTAGTTACCTAAACTACTACAACTACTACCTTGCCCGGCATGGCAACACTCGGACTGGGGACATCTCTGCTCCGACCGCCGTAGTAACGTCTGACTTGGAAATTGAGCTGTGCTTTGATTGGAAGGGAATTGGTGAGGCTGCATTGACAAAGGGAATTGCCGACTTGGCAGCGTTAGAGGCCATGTTTTGAAAGTGCAAGTGAGTTTGAAACTCATAACAACGTGAATAGGCCTATACAAAAACTACGATATTACGTATCGCAACTATTGAAGGAAGGGGGGGGGGACAAAGTGTTTAACTAGAATCTTTTACAAACGTGAAATTTAATAGTAGGAACGTTACCATGGTCGAAGCTCTGAAAAAAATACAAGATAAACACTTTTGGAAAAAATGTCTGGTAAAATTCGAAGGAAGGTTTTGCCGAGTTCAGTAGTGTTTAGAGACCTAGTTTTTGCTAAACTGTTGCCCAATAAAATAAAAATAAAAGGTTAAATACACCAGCTTATTCCCTGAATGCTAGAACGCATGAACATTGGTGAAATATTATTGCAGCCGCTAATAATAAAAAAAAATTACAGTCGAAGCTCACATAAATAACTTGGCCTTCACTAGAATAAAAACATCAAGTGTTGGGTTTTCAAATACATGTATGTGAGGTTAAATACCTCCTAAAACAATACCAAGCTGGTTGGCTTTATGCCTGTAAAAGAAATAAAGTAATTACTATTTTTTTTACAAGGTGGTGAAAATGGCGATTGAAGATTTGCGTGTGGCGCCGGTCATTTTGGTGACTTTTTCAAAATGATGTAGAGAATTATTGGAGTGGAAATTTAATGTTCTGTTTTCGCAGAAGTCTTGAGAATGTTCAAGTCTATTAAGGGCCGCAAATTTCAAACGTTTTAGTCCATTTTTCACTGAGATATTGTGTTTTGAAGACGGAGGCCTCTATAGGCCTATTGGGCGTTAGTGAGAAAAGTAGTTCGTTGCGAAAACGATAAACCCTCAGGTTTTTGATCTTTTGAGCAGAGGTCTCCTCTCAAATCTGATGGTGAAGACTAGCTTCTTTACAGTGGACGTCCGCTATTTCTCCTCCCATATAAGCAAGACGCCCTCTGCAATTGACAGCCTAGCTCAACAGACTTCAACCAGAAAGGTCGTCACTACGAAGGCCAGGGGATAGAGCTGCCCTGCCTAATGCCGCCATGCGGGGCGTCATGTAGAAGTTACAGGTAACTGAATTTAAACTTAAAACTCGGGAAAAACTTTTAGAAAATCCCAATCTAAATTTTTGTGAACTTTTAATTTAAATTTCGACTAGGCTGTCGTCGCGATTATAATGGAGTTAGGTCATTGGCATTTTTGACCAACTGTTGACCCTCATTAGACCCTCCATTATTACTTTAGTGTTCTAGGGCCACTTCCTAAAAACCTAGTTTTTCTTTTGATTTTATCTTAACCCAAGGTGGTAAGCTAACTTAAAACGATACACTGAATCACGTCAAAGTTACAGAAGCATCTAAGCCCTTCTATGGTAGAGCCCTAACTTTGTACAGATTGACTGGAAAGTGAACTTGATTGCTAAAGACATTGCAGGATACTTGTCTCTAGTAACGTTCTCCGGAACAAACTCCTTTGATTCTTAATCAAAAATTGTATGTAACTTTAAGAAACTTTTATCGTTACACTTTGCCGATATTGTGTACTGAAAATTCTCAGTTCGGATTTAATTGTAAATCACCCAGCTTTAATGTAAAGCCTTGTTTGAAAGTTCAAATCAACTTATCCCTGTTTAAGAACGTTTAAACCAAACTTACTCTAGTGTGTTTTAAAATAAAATTTACTACAACTAAACTTTGTTGATTAATAGCTAGTTCTTTTAGTTAGGTAAAATAACTGCTTTTAGAACCAGGGTCGCCATTAAACTCACCGGGTGGCAGCGATCATTAGATTAGGATATTATGTAACATTAAGTCAAACCACGGGCAGAAATCTCTTTTCCCTCTCCGAACAGTGAAATGAGTTAAGTGAAGCTAGTAAAACGTAACTACGTACAATCACGCAAATAGTATCTTAAAGCTCACAGAGTATCTTAAAGCTCTTAAAGTTCCACAAGATACTGTGTAGCCAACAAGCATCACAACGACGTTGCTACGCCGTTATAATTGGCTATAAAGTGTCAAAATTGCTTGAAGATTTTTAAAGTGTTGTCTTTCTTCTTAGGTTGAATTTTGATTTGGAATGCAAGAAATAAATTTATTGCTAATTCTTGTTGGTAAAAAGAACATTTTTGCAGACCAATTAATTCAGATAAAAATTGGTCAAAAACAAATACAGAGAGTAATTGATTATGTTGCAATAAGTTAATAATGGACAGACCACTCTTGGAAAGACTTAGTAATGTGTGACTGGGGTCCATTTTGAGGGGGGGGGGGTATTGGTGTTCCCAGTTTGTTGCTAGTGTGTACACCTTGTCTGTACACACTGATTATACTTGTTGTTTATATTTGTGAGGAACTATTCCTAGTCATCCCTGATTTGTACATATTGGCGCACTCTGCATATACTACTATATGTACAGCCAATCAAGTAATGTCACATGACCTGTAGGAGCTTATATTGGGCGAGTCAAAAGTATCGACCCAGTGGATTTGGCAGCCGCATGATTTGGTTTAGCCTCTAAACAAACATCTATCATTGGTGACCACGAGTGGGCCTCATTTTGAGATCATCCAAGTGTGCTCCCTGCTGTGCCCCCTCCCTTAAATAAATTGTCCACTCCCGGTTCCTTTAGGAATATGGCATTAGTCCCAATTTGAGATATGTACGGGCAGTCAATTCATGGTGAATGCAGAAAACAGCCTGTAACTCGGTCCACAACAGCACGAGCTATGACCAAAACACATTACTACAAATGTTGGCTTTATTGCATAAAATAATATCATGAGCAGTTGTGTGAATGGGGCACCTTAGTCGCTCTGAACCACCAGAGGCGCTGCGGTACTACTGGTCCTTCGCGCTTCACTCGCGCCTATAAAACAGCATGGCGCGCTACTATTTCGCTCGAACAGCATCAACCAAAAATGCCTCGTGTTGTTGTGTTCCGAAGTGTAGAACTGGGAAAGCAGTCATGGCTTCCCAAAAGACCCAGTTCTACGAAAACGGTAGCAGATATCTATTAAACGAGTCGATGAAATAATAAAAAAAAGAATCTGTAGATGCCCGGAAAACACTTCAAGGTCTGTAACCTCCCCTTCAAACCCGACGATTATCACGTCGAAAGTTTATTAGACAAGTTGCTTGCTCACAGATTCATATAACCAACAGACATAACGTAAGAAAACTAATAGTATCTATTAGAACGTTCGTAGCTACTATTATTACGCATCTCGACCAAAATCATGCATTAGGCTTACGTAAAAAAGAATCGATTGGGAAAAAAAGTCCACCTTTCGTTACCAAACAAAAACGTAGTAAACAATGTAACAACGTCACTATATATTGCCCCTGCGTCACTGTAACAATCTAGGGATATTTAACACTCTTGTTTTGATGACAACACGTATGGTTCCACCCTTTTTTTTTTACCAATTTTCTTTTTCTTTCGTGCTGCTTTAGAAAATGATCAGTTTTAAAAAATGATCAGCTTTAGAAAACGATCAAACGGTCGTCTGATAAACTGATTGATGTCCGTCTCAACATACAAGTTTGACTTGACTGATTTGTAATAATAATAAATTTGCTTAATAAAAAACTCCTAAACCGTGTAACTAAAGTTTTAGTTTTACTATAACAATATTCTACGGTGGGTGAAAATTCCATTCCCTGGCAAAAATAAAACTGGTTAGAAATTACATTTTTTAGTCTTACTTACGATGGATTTCGGTTGGGTAAAGTTTCATATAGAAAGTATATTGTAGGTTCTGACCTTGCTTGGAATATTGCCACTAGCTTTGATCTTCTGCAACAAACCCCAAAAAGCTAGTTCCAAACCTAACGCTTACTTTACTTAGGAGACAACCTGAATTTTTTGATTTTTTGTAAGAGTTCATGGCCTCAATCCAGTCCTCATTAGACCCAATAGTCAACATGCCGATGCTAAATGAAGCCTTGCCCTCCTTTTCTTTTTTTTTTTGCGGGGGCGGGGGGGACAGAATTTTACCTGGAAAGTATTTTGCAGGGACCGAACTTTGCTTGGATATTGTCACTAACCATAAACTCTTCTGCAACTAACCCTAAAACTAGAGCCTAACCTTCTTCAGCCCAACGTGCTACTCATGAAAATAATGAGTAGCAAATCATGAAAAAAAATTGCTGTGGATTATAAACGGCCTGAGGCAATGAGGCCTCGGGGAAAAAAAAAAGACTCAGAAAAAAGGCCATTTTATGGTGAAACTCGTACCCTGCCTGGTGAAATTCAAACCATGGTAAAGTGACCTGACGTACCTATGATACCCTCATAACACCGTGGTAAGACAACAAGAACAATATAAAGTTTTTTTCTTTTAACTTATTTTTCCCATCGGCACTTATTAGCAACTTTTTTCCCCCCTGGCCTTTTTTTATTCTTCTTTGTATAGGTTTTTTTCCGCGTTTTTTTCCCTTTATTATTTTTTTTTTGAGGTTTAGTTTTCTTGTTTATTTATTTGTTATCCTTCAGCTTATTTCCTTCATCCTGTTTTTTTTTTAGCCATTTTACGATTTATTTGTTTTTTTGGAGCGGGCTAGTGTCCTAAATGCATATTTTTTTTTAACAGTTAGCATTCAGAGTGAAGTAATGCGCCCACGACCTATGTTAACATTGTCAACCAGCCTCTTTTTTTTTTGGGGGGGGGGGGGGGGACTGAATTTTATGTGTTCAACCCCAGATCTTCACACATATAAAATATGCATCCTCCCTGCGTGATCAAAATGAAGTACTTATACGAACCCGGTTCCCACTGGCTATGTTTACAAAAGTTGGTGTTCACAGAATGGAGTTGTAGCCACGATTTTTCTTGGGGGGGGGGGGGGGAGAGAAACAGAATTTTAAACAAAAATTTTAACTCGTATTTTGTATTTAGGAGCGTACATGGAATATTGCGACGAGCTACAAACTTTTGCAACTATCCCCAAAAGCTAGTTCCTGACCTAAGGACACTGTTTATTTAGTAGCCACCCTGCATATTTTACATTTAATATTCAGAATGTAGTAACTTTCAACCTCGTCTATCAAATCTTGTTTTTTCCCCATGTGTCGAAGCTCCACGTCGCAATAAATTGGGCTTGAGCTGCTCGATCCGACTTGGTTCGTACTGAACGCCAGCCATTGCTTCCACGCGAGAAGACAGTCAAGGACCAGTAGTACACGACTCCGCCTGGCGGCAATCGCGAGTGCTAAGGTGCCCCATTGGTTGATTCCATGTAATAATTACAGCAGGGAATAGCAAACCTAACGAAATTGATAAGCACACGTAGCACACTGGCATTTGACCTAAAGGAACAGGAAATGGAAACTTCATTTAAGGGTGGCAGGGTGGGGAGCAACCCTGCTGGATCGCAATTAGGGTTCGACCGAGTCCAGGTAAATACCCGACCCGGTACCGGGTAATGCTATTTTTGACCCAGCTCGGACTCGGTAAAAATTCGACGAGTACAAACAGGGTAATAATTATTTGTTGAAAAAATTATTTTTATTTTCATAGTTTCATTTATACCTTCTGGATCCCCCTACAACTACTTGCACGCAATAGATAATCATTAATGTGCACAGAAAAAAATCACATAAATTGCTTTAATAGTTTCGGAGAACCAATTTTTTTTAAATTTCGGGCTATAAAAGAACTAAAATTGAAAATCTCCATGTTGAGAAAACGTGTCCGTAAGTCGGCGATAGTTACGCTAAAAATCGTCGTTCCAACCTGATAAGCGATAGTGTGAAGGTTTACAGGCTCCTTTTCCATTTTAGTTGTACATCGCAGCTGCTGTTTTAATTTTTTAATGTTGTGAAACATCATCTTTCTCGTGAGTTTCAACAACTAACTGAACATAAGCGCTTACGTGAAATCCGAAGCGCGCCATAGCGGCCATTCTGAAATTACCCGTCAGCCAATGAGAGCACGTCAAATCGGTCACGTGGTGCCAACTGGCCAATGAGGAAACGCGATCTTCCAATTGCTTTGGAAAAGCAGCTTGTAAGGAATTTGCAACATTTTCTTTACGGTATTAGAGCTAGGCTACATCCAAGCAACAAAACGCCAGATTTTTTAATCGAAACTGCCAACCCTAAACTTGGTGAGGTAGGGTGGGCAGGAGAAATTGAACTTTTACACTAAAATCGTTGAAATCTTAGATCGTCAAGAAAACCCAAGTGGCCTTACTGAAGGCCCGAAATCTTCAATTTCGAATTTATTTATTTTTTAATAAATACCAAAATGTAAACAGCACTGCTGCAAAAAATTGTAACGCACATCGTTGTAGTTCGGCATAACGCCATGTACATTATGTTATCTACACGTTTCATAATTGTTTAAAGTCCTCTCACAAACAATAGGGGTACTTCACACAGCATAATAATCAATTTTATTGATGTCTGAAACTGTTTATAACTTCCAACAACTCACGTGTACAACGCAGGCTTGTTAGCGCTAATGACGCTGTTTTCACTTATTATTTTTTTCAAAGTCCGTCTTAAATCTTCGTAAAAGATGCTTAGCCTTTGATCTTAATAATGTTCATATTCCAAATATTCAGTTGGGTAGTTTTAAAACTATGAGGCAAAACGTGTCCGCTACCTCGGCTCAATGCTTTAGCGCCATGTTGGAATTTTATTTGCCTAAGTGAAAACGATCAGCTCTCTCGTGCAAACTTGAAGTGGCTCGAGCGTCGTTGGCGCCGAATATGGCTGATCAAACTCTCCACCAACCAGTGAATTGGATACTTAGAAATTTAGGCTCTTAACAAATCCTAAGTGCCTTACATGTCTAGCATTTCTCGGGGTCCGCGCAGACAGCAAGTTGGAGCCGTTTCCGAAGTATAAAAACTCAAGCTTGAGAAAATATCGTTAGCATAGCTCGACCTCGCAGCCACCCATCGTCACGTTCTCCGGGAGAGCGATGTTTTCTTCTGCTGCCGCTAACTGCGCCAAACGAGGCAAAGGTAGTGGACATGTAAGTTAACTTAGTTATGCTTGAATTTCGTTTAGGCCATTTATTTGAAAACTTAAATGTAACTTAAACTTAATTATCGCGATCGGGGTAGGTTTTTGCAGGTGAAATATTTTTTGGGGATGATTTTATAAAAACTTTAATTTCATTCCCGTTTCAAGTTACAACTTTCAAAACGTGAAATTTGTTTCCAATGTAAAACCAAAGACTAGCATCTTAACCAACCAGACAAGGTTACATGTGAATCGTCGTCAGTGACATCATATGAGTTGAATTTTTATTCAATATTACTTGCATTTTTGCGAAAATGTACTTCTAGTTTGAAGTTGGTGAAATTTATTGATCGGTGTTGGTACTTGAGTGTTAAGCACGATTTGCTTAACGATTTTTTTTTAATTGCTGAAATCTGAAACCAAGATACTTTGTAACCAAAATGAAACTGCAAACTAAACACTGTTTTGTAAATATTTTATTAACCAATGTTCAATAAATGTAAATAGAGCTTCAGTTTGTTTCCAACCATTATTTACTTAGTTACTTAAAACTTAGAAAATTTTGGTTTAAAGTTAACTGCCAGTAAATGCATGTTTTTCCCATGGTGGCATCAAAGAATTACCGCTTGCCAAGTTAGGTTAGTTTTATTAAAGCATTAGTCCGCAAAATCGCTCCCTCCTTGAATACTGGCCTGTTATGCTTGTTGTCCTGAAATCCAGCAAAATTGGAAAGAAAGACCAGTAGCGTAACTTTGCAATACCGTATCCGCACCCGTACGATTAGTGACGTTTGCCTGCACACTGTTTTGGGCTGACGCCACTACAAGCTAGAGACCGCCAGAAACAGCCTCTTACATTCCATCTGATTGGCCAAGCCAAACGGGCATCGACAAAATGTGTTCAGAGGCCCGGATAGAGGGGAATTCCAGCTTTTAAATGAACCCAAGATGGCGGCGCCCAGGCAAATGGTTCGATCGATACCGCTGTCGAAAATGACCAGTTTTTGTTCTTGAACCTCGGAAAAAGGAATGAACACCACATTTTTGCATGTCTCATGTCGATATTTTTCATTTTTGCATTTCTCATGTCGATATTTTGGCCGAAAATTGCATTTTTCGACCCGCACTTCCCCATAAACGTTTCGACGTATATATACGTCGTTACTCCACTTGGGCCACATCGTTGCTTAAAGGATTTAAGCCAACAAAAGCCTATTGTGAGACAAAGTAACCAAAATGCATTTTATTTTTCATTTCACTTTATTATTAAAAAATTTGGAAGAAAGAATTACTGGTATTTTACAGTTTTTTAAAGTTGGTTTCGTCCTTTTTTTGCTTTCATTCATTGTTATACTATGCGCAAGACAAAACTGGACGAAAGCAAAAAGAAAATGACTAAAAGCAAAAAAAAAAGCGAAACCAAAGTAAAAAAAAGCTGCATATTAAACATAAAGCAAAAATTGAAAATCTACGACCTGGTTTTACTACTCGGACTCGGCTCAGTGGGTATTCATAATTACTCGGACTCAGCTCAGACTCGGTTTTTTTGTTACCCGGTCGTTCCCTAATCTCAATACTTAGCGCCGTGTCCACAAAAGGAATTCTTTCTTCCTCACCGATTTCCAGGAAGGGAGGTACCACTCACTAGTTGATATGTTTATGTTTATATAATATATTTATATGTAGAATGCTTTTATGGCAGACAGCACATTTATTGAAACAAGTGTTCGAACCTCGACATGCGGTTCAAGATCGAACACCAGTTTGTTAGATCTGCTACAAACACCTGCAAAAACCTGTGCTATCCGAACCAATTGTACATTTGCCATTCCCTACTTTAAATATTACATGCAGTCAACCAATTCACATAACTGCTCAGGATATTATTGCATGCAATAAAACCAACATTTGTACAATGTGTTTTGGTCATAGCGCGTGGCTGTTGTGGACCGATTTACATACCGTTTTCTGCATTCGCCACGAATTGATTGCCTGCACATATCTCAAATTGGGACCAATGCCATATTCCTAAAGGAACCGGAAGTGGAAAATTTATTTAAGGGGAGCAGGGTGGGGGCACCCCTGATGATCTCAAAACGTGACCCAGTCCGTGGTGACCAATGATCGATGGTGGTTTGATGGCTGCCAAATCCACTGTGGTCAGTACTTTTGACTCGCTCTGTATAATCCAATGTTATTTGCTCATTAAACTGCTTGTGACGAACCGTCCACACCCGTTATTACTTTCCTAGTTGATAGGATAGTTTGTTATTAAGTTAGCACAGGAATGTGATAGAGGATACACACCAGAATCGGAAATAAAATTACAATACATAGATAATTTAACCTATGCAAGTTTAGCCACATAAGACTCAAGATTGGCCATTGACCTCAGTAAACATGCAAGTACACAAGATTTATGTCAGATGATGTTCACCCTTGTGATAATTATTTTTTTTTAGTAGTAATGAATGACGAAGTGCACTTACGATGCAGAAGTTACTAGTACAATTAAATGAGCAGACGAAATTCTCCATGATTCGAGTGGTGCATATTTCTATTGCTGTTGGAGGAAGAGAGAGTGACCCTAAATATTAGAATTGTTCGGTCATGTCCTGCATACAGAACCATGGAATATTCGCTTTTCATTGTTTCAATGTAGAAGGAGATGATTTTTGTAGCAAGTTTAAGAGAACGTACACATCGTTTAAGAGAATTGCGTGCGATGTCCGAGCCTGATTTAACGGCGCTAACGGGAGCAAGGGATAGAATGAGCGGTGGTTGCCTTGAAGACAGACCGTCGCCAATAAGCGCAAGGCATTCCACGCATGGGAAACTAGGAGTGACACAAAAGGGGAAACTAGGAGCATCACAAAGGAATCCATCATTTTTCGGCAGTGAAATTGAAGAAGCACTTGTTATAGACTGCATATCGCCTGTGTTATTTATTTATTTATTTATTTAAATTAGTCGTAGCACCATAAGATATTAGAATGACATCTAAAGTAAAAACAAACAACCCCAATACAACTACGTATCAGAGTGGTTGCTCATTATTCCTATACAGTGCAGCCAAATTTTTGTTGGATACAATAAAGTTTTAATTCTGCAGTTTCACTTGTTAAATCATTTCAGTCACAGATAGTTTTCGGAAAAAAAGAATTGGCTAGGACTTTGTTCTGCACCGAAATCTTCTGATCTTCTTAACGTGATCATGTCTCCCCATATAATCAGGGGAGACAAGGTAGTCAACAGGATTCAAGATTGTGTTCCTGTAGAAAATCATGTACAACAGTCCAAGTCGCCGGTTCATTCTGCGAACATGCAAAGGCTGCATGTCATCTAAATTGTTCATCATGTTGGACACGCACGCACCATAAATGATTCATTAAACATCATACAGGTAGCACGACGCTACGCTTTCAAGAGCATCAATTAAAACTTGAGTATCTGGGTCCCAGACTGTACAGCAGTAGTCAAGTTTAGATCTAACCAAAGCATTAAAAACTAATTCTCTGGTGCATGGTGGAGTGGCATGAAGTATATGGTTTATATCTGACTTTGTAATCCGACTTTGGCATTTGCTTCGGCACATTGACTCAAAATATGGTCATAACATTTCAGCTTGTTAGTAATTTGTACTCCTAGAATAGACAGCTTATCCACTACCTGAAAAGTATCTTCACCCATAGTGTACTCCGGAATAACCACGTTTTTATTTCTAGAAACTGATAAAACTTTGGTCTTGCTAGCATTCAAATTCATTTTCCACTTCACGCACCAGTCTGCGATACGCTCAAAATCATTTTTTTTAATTTCTCTATCCATAGCCCCAGAAATGATTCTGTATAATGTGGAATCATCCGTGAAGAGTGCCTTGTTAGATTCAATGACTTCGGTTAAGTCGTTAATATAAATTAAAAACAGAATAGGGCCAATAACAGATCCCTGTGGCAAATCAGATGAGACTGGAGCTTCCGTAGACCTTGCACCGTTTACAACCACAAACTGTTTCCTCTCCTGAAGATACCAGTCAACAATACGTGCAGATGCGCCGTAGCTTTCAAGTTTCAGAGGCAACCGCTCATGAGGCACAGAGTCGAATGCTTTGGCCATGTCTAAAGCAATAAGGCCAACGGTAGCTCCTTCGTCCAGTTCAGTAGCAATGCCATGTATCATAATTAAAACTAATAGTTCACATGATGATCCTTTTCGGAAGAAACTGCATAAAGAGAAACGTAATATGCAGAAAGTTTTGTGTGAATTAAGTATTCATCATCAGTTGCCAGAACCAGGAGTAGGCAATGCATCAGCGGCTGTTTTCTAAACTGAAAGTCGCACAGCTTTAGGTACGCCACCGCGGTCGCGTCCAGCTTCACCATCACAGAAACCTCTGACCACGGATGTGAAACTTGGTAACAAACAAGGATCTCCTGTGGCGCAAGCGGCATCGATGACATTGAAGGAAATTCAAATTGCAATCGCAAAATCATATGTTAATGAGCCCCTCATCCCCGTCATTCCAGCAAAGTAAATAAACACTTAACAATAGCATCTTTCACCAGTTTTGCCCGTCACCACACCGTTGACCACAGACCCCAGAGTGAATCTGGATACAGCGTTGGCCGCATCCGGTGCTAGATGATGATGTCAACATTTCATCTTGGATTGATGACATGGAAGTCTACGTGTCGGAGAAGCAACTAACAGGGCTGAATATTGTAACGGCGGATGCTACGATAGGCTAGGTGCTTGTAACATCTCCGTGTAAATGGATGACTCTGGCTTCTTTAGACTCTGGAGTGACTGTTTGACCTTTTTTTTTGTAAAAAACAGCACAGTTTAGCCACATTACCTATATGGGGAATGAAGCGTCGACGTCCTATTCTAACAAATAGATTTGTCCAGTAATAACTACCTGGTTTTAAAGCTGCTACCACCGGTGGATAAACGTTAAAAGCTACTGGGGTTTAAAATAAAATGGGCTTACATATTATTTGACTCTAGCAATTAATCTTCACTAGAGAACTAACTGTAGTTTTAAAAACTCTTGGTTTTAATAAATGCAGTCAACAATGAAAATACAAAATAATTTACATTAATGTTCACTAGTACAACGCTTTACGTGAAAGCAAAAGTTTGAATTACATCAAATTCGCATATCCAAGAACTAGACGATTTTAGTTCGAAGTAACAAGTTTTCAAATAGAAAAAGAGACCCAAGTTCCAGAAGAACTCGCTAACTTAGAACCGCATCCGCTAAGTTACAAAGTTAACCCTGACAGAAAAATCTTTCGCAAAAAACTCCGGAATCCTCAAGGGCCACTGTCTGCTGTTTAAATTAAAGTTACATTTAAGATAAACAAGAAAAAACTTTGGTTATAGGAAGGGCACCACCCTTGTTATAGAAGGCAGGGGACCAGAAATGCCGAAGGCTTAGCCTTCCATAAAATCCTAAAACTAGGAGAACAAGTTTAAAGTTAAAACTATTATTTAGAATGGGGTTCCAAAATAAACTTTTTTAAATGAAACTAGCAACATACTAACCACTACCCCTGCCCAGCATGGCAAAAATCGAACCGTGACATCTCAACTCCTGACCGGCGTGATTACCTCCTAGCTTGAGATCTGCGAGCTGTGCTGAGGACTGACAAGCGCTGGGGCTTTTTATGCTGGAAGAGGGGGATTCTGGTGACCAAAGCGCGGACGTCGAAGATAACTACGCCTCTCTGATTGGCTGAGGGCCAGGAGAACAATGGAAAGTGGGAGGAGAAGTCGGTTTGGCACAGGGTTTGGGAGCAGAGCTGTTTGAAGGAACAGGGACTTGTAGAGAAGGGCCAGTTTGAGTTTAACTTTTAATTCATGGGCCATTCGGAAAAGGCCCATGAATTAAAAGACTGACTGTGGGTTTAATATTTACATGATTATTAAATGGAAGGAGTCAAATTAAAGCTTAGTAGGATGGCTATTGCAGTGGACAACTATAGAAGGATGGGAGGGGGGGGGACAAAGTGTGTAGCACAGATGGAACTTTTGGCAATTAATAGAAGGAGTACAGATCATTTTTACTACAGAAAGCTAGTTGTTTACATTCGTATTTTGGTAGTCAAAGTCGGAGTTTCGATGGAGATTCATAGCAAAATATATACAACAACATTAGGGTCCGTTAAGATTAAAAGGTAAACAAACGTTGTCAAGCATTGGTAGAGTTCAGGGAGCAAGGTATAATATTAAAAGATTAAATATAGTAGCTTAGTAAAAATGCTAAAACGCATTTAAATATGTTTAAAATTATCAACAGATAATGGATTTTGAGGTAGACGGACATTTTTCATAATATTTGCATGCACTCAAACAAGATAAAAAATATAACGCTACAATGTGTTTATCTGTATCCTACATATATGTGAGGTTAAGTACCCGAAGGCAGCCCCTCCTATTGCACAACTAAGCTAGTATGTGTAGGCTTTTTGCCAAAAAGAATCAATACAAATAAATACAAATGTACAAGGTTTCTTCAATAATGGCAACTGAAAATTGCGAATGCTACGGCACCGTTTTTCAAATGGATGCCGTAATATACTGGTGATGAAATTTCGAGTTCTGTTCCCGCAGGATTTTAGCAGAAGTGTAGGGCTATTAAGGGTTGAAGAAATCAGTGATTTGGTCCATTATTAGTGGAGTTCTGCAGGTTTCAAGACCGAGGTCTTCTTGACGTTTCGGCGCTCAAGAAAAAAGTGTTCCCCGAGGTTTTTGATTTTTGGAGTCCGGGTATCCTCTCCAATCCGCCTGGAGTTCAAGACTTCACTACACGCCCCCACCTAGGGAGTTTATTTGGGGCTCCCGTTGCACGCAAAATAAATGCCTAAAACAGAAGAGTTAGTGCACACAAGATATGCCAAAAACGGGACTGCCAAGCCATGTAGATAAATAATAGCAAAAATAAATCTTTATTAGTTTGTTATGGTTGAGAAAGAAATACATCTCCTCTGAAATACACCACCACAAGTTACAAAGTACACAGTTTACAAAAAATAAAAATTACACTGGTTACAAAAATATTAACTTCTCCATGTTGTCTTTTTGGGGGATTGACGTTTTTGTGGCTCAAGAAATTTTTAAGTAAAATTCAAAGTTACAAATTTAAAGAATACTAGTTTTGCAGCAATTAACTGGGTGCTGTCCGCGCTGCTTCATGCAGGAATATCGTACAAGCAACCAGAAAATTTGGCAAAAGACATTTAAACTTGTATTTACACAAGTTACAAGGTTAATTTTTGTAAAATAAAGCTGTCAAATGAGGCATCCCGCTATTTAATGTTCGTACGAGTCCGGATTATGTCAAATTGCAGCGTCTTTTTTAACAGTGCGACTGCCAAAAACACCTAGCCGTCAACCCTTAACCTAGGTTGCTATAACTTTTAGAAAAGGATATTCTGTGAACGCATAGAAGAATACCGGCTCTATTTAACAGTAACTAATACCACTAGAATGGTTTCAGGTTACCAAACAACTTGTACATAGGATACAACACTGGAAGGTTTTATGGATAAAAACACAGCAACCTTTTCACGACAGAGCTAACCTTTTTCGCTGAGGGGTAGACAGACATATTTTTTATAAAGAAAGACATTTCGTAAAAACTTAAAGAGGAGCTAGCCAGGAACCACTACAACTCCCGTAGAATATTCCTAATGAATATGTAAATGTGTCGTTATAATCTCTGTAATTATTCTTCCACAAAGGAAGACGGTGGTAATAACAGGGGGAAAAAAACATTGGCACTTAGAATTTACGTGTGAAGTCCAAACCGGGAAATAGCTAAGTTCCTTTTGGTGTGGTTGCACTTTCAATATACCACTTAACAAAATTTTAAAGATAAAATGGTTTTCAGTCAATTTTACTGAAAATGAAACGTTTTAACATTTAAAGGTTTAAACAAAATAACGGCTGAGAGTGTCAGCGTTTAAACGATACTTTCCAGGTTTGTACAGCAGTCTCTGAAGTTTTTAAAACTGGAAATTCACAAAATACACTATTTTAGGTTTGGTTGCTCCTAGATGGAGCCACTTTAGTAGGGCACACTACTTATTGTTTAAAAGAAAACATGCACGGGATTTACTTGGTGAGATTTCTGTTTAACTGCATGGATTTTAACGTTTGGTTAGGTTAGAATTATCACCTTCGTCCTAATGAAGAACTATTATTTAGTTCAAAGAGCCATAATTGTGGTGATCAATCACAAAAATTCCATCCTTTTACAAGACAAGAGTTTAACACTAAAACATCGGGTCCTAATTTAAAAGGGTCTGAGAAAAGAAACATTATTTAAGTTCTTAAACAATGGCACACTGACGTTAAGTTAAACTCAGGCAGTTTTACTTTACAGAATTCTGGAATGAAATCGAAATACGGAAGGGAAACATGTTTGTTTACTTCCGGTTTACCAGACACACTACCGTTTAATCAAGGGTTAAGAGTTTAGTTGGGTCACTAAAAGACCTGTCACGTATTTTAATCCATTCATTAAAATAGGACACATTAGTTTTGCTTTGGTTCGTGCAAGACGGCTTGTTAGTTTGTCTACATGAAGAAGTTGCCTTTTCCCCACTACCCCCTTTCCTTGCTTTTAAACAGTAATCATCTAGCCACACGCCACTAGAGATAAGAGTCTGGGTGTTCCGCTTGGCCGCGTCAGTTAAGTGATCTGACTCACTTGTTTCACTGGGGACGTTAAACGCTTTTCTTTTAGCTGATAACTTGGGAGGGGAATAAACTAGCTTTGCCGATCTTCTTTCAACGGGCCTAGGGTAACTTTTAGGTTTGCATAAACTGTTTAATTGATTAAGCGTATTTACGCCAAGCAGAATGAGAAATTCGCTCGTCACCTGAGAAATTGCGGCGATAGTTTTAAAAATTTGGCCGTCATCTAATTTCAAAATTAAATTGACATGTTCTAATTCAAACACTTCTTTACTTAGGTTAGATCTGCATTTTACCGTTTACCTAAGCCTTGGCCAGCGGGTGGCCAAATTACAGCTGACTACGTTTATCGTACTGGCCGTGTCTTGAAGACAAGTCACGGATCGGTTTCCTAGTTTACAACTGAAGGTGCTAGATTTTAATACACTCGTGACATTTGTTCCAACACTAAAACAAGCATTTGATTTTTCAATTTTAGAGTTACGCTCCGGACATTCATTACGGAAATGATTGAGGGAGTTACAAATGTAGCAACATCTAACTCTGTGCTGATTAGGGTTAGTCTTTACACTAGCACTATCGCTACTGGCAGAGTCCTCACTAGGGTCGTTTGCTTTGGACTCGGCAGGACCAGCCGGTTTGACTGCCGTTGAGTGGTTGCGGTTGTTATAATGTTGGTTGTTGGAGGCTTTAGAAGCCTGACTAGACTGGCCAACACTAGGCTGCGTTTTGACACAACGGGAAGCAGCTTCGGTAGCGATCTGCTTGTTGCGGGTTGTGAATTCAACACACAATCTAGCTGCTTCCGCCAAAGTACCTGTTTTAATTTGATCGGACAACCACTTTTTAAGTGTGATGGGGCACGCTTTTCTAAATTGCTCTAAAAGCATTAAATTTACAAGATTGTTGTAATCTCCGTTAACTTTAGCCAATGATAACCAACGGAAAAACAAAGTTTCGAGTTCAAAGGCATGATCGTGGAATTGCTGTTCCGGATCTTTCTCGAGTGATCGAAACTGAGTTTGCAAATATTCCTTCGTTTGAACAAACCTTTCAAGTAGCTTATTTTTAACAACTTCATAATCTTGCATTTGAGCATTACTTCATTGATCACAAACCTTTACTAGAATTTCACCCATTAATGGTAATAACCCAGTAGTCCACTGATCGAGTGGAATTCTCTGATAAATCATTGTTCTTTCAAAAATTTTGAGAAAGCTAGCTATTAATTTCCGATTTGGGAGCCCACTTTAGTAAACACACTACATCGGCAACCTTCCCTTGTTTAGGAGCTGGATCTGGGGGAGCGCCATTAACTCCGTTCAGAGCCGGGTTACCACTAGCAGCATTTAGCCTAGCTAATTCTAACTGCAAATTGAGTTGTCTTAATTCGTGGGTATTACTGCTGTCTCGAATTTGGGCCTCATTATCTTTTAATTCTAACTGATGGGCCCTGCGTTTTTCAGCATCGGCCGTTTCTAAAGTTCTTAATTTTAACTCCTCATCTTTCAAGAAAAGCTCAGTTTCTTTAGCTGCCAATTCTTTTTTTTTTTGTGGAGAATTGTGGATTCTCTTTTCTCAATAGCGCTAGCTGGTTCATCAAAGAGATCGGTCAAGACAGGCAATTGTCGTCTAAAGTATTTTTCAGTTCATCGACTGTTTCATACCGAGTATCGGTTACAGTTAAACCTAATTTTGTACAGGCCTTCTTGTAGCGGCCGAAGCTACGACTGTCGAGGTGCTTGTAGCCTCGCCGACATCAAGATGGTTTTGACCTTTAAATTACTTGTCTGGGTGGTGGTTTTTACTTTCCAGGAAACAGCACACTTGAACTACTGGCCCAATATAGGTAAGAGAGTCATTTGTCCTAATCACGTAGGCTAACTAAGTAATCTTAAAGGGGGGTATTTGCTGCCACCAGGTGGCTGGTTAATTGCAGTAGTGAGTTTAAATAATAAGTGGTTTTCTTTATTAGTTTAACTCTAGCAATTAATCGTACTAGTAAGCAACTGGCATTTCACAAACTCTTGGTTTATTAAAACACAGTAGAATATAAAAAAACAAGTATTTACATTTTGCACTAGCGTTAACAAGAAGGCTTTACAATAAAAGCAACGGGAATTTTTAAAAGTCAGCAGGAATTTACATTAAATTCAGTTTCAAACTTCACATTCGGGATGTAAAGAGTAATCAACAATTTCGATTAGAAAAAGAGTTGCGAGTTCAATCCAGAACTCTCTATTAAGTGCAAACCGCGGGAATTACACCAAAAAGTCCAAGACTATGTTTCCTAAGGCCAACTTAGGATAAAATCTACAAGTTTAAGATTTTCTTTCAATTGTGCGACAAAAGATCAAATCTACCGATCAACAAAACGCCTACTAGTGTTTCGGACAACTGGCCATCGAAGTCTAGGCTTCTGCAAATCTCCTAAGTTTAAGTGATTAGATTAAATTAATTAATAATAAACACGGTGAACAAAAGCTGGTTTTTAGGAAGGGACCGTGAACCCTGACGTTATGGGGGTGGGGGACCAGAAATGCTGATGGCGTCACCTCCCATAATTCTCAAAGCTTAGGTTAGTTTTTTAACTTTTAAGGTTTTAGAACTAAAATTTTGAATGGGGTTTCCAAAAATTAAATTTTCTAAGTTAACACTAGTCTAATACGAACCACTACCTTTGCCCGGCATGGCAACATTCGGACGGGACATCTCTTTACCGACTGGCGCAGCTACCTCTGGCTTTGAGATCTGTTGAGCATGTGCTGAGGAGTGAGGGAAGTTGGGGCTTTTTATGCTAGCATGGAGGATTCTCGCGACCAAAGCGCGGATGCCGAGCTGAGCTACGGGGGTCTGATTGGTGGAGGGCTTGGAGAACAATGGAAAAGTCGGCAGAGCAAAGGGTTTTGCTTGAGAGGCCATTTGAAGGAACAACTGTACAACTGAAGTGATAGAGATGGGCCAATTTGAGTTTTACTCATGTTTACAACGTGAAAAGGCCTTTAATTTATATTATATGCTTTCGTATTGAACCACGATGTTATGCATCGCGACTATAGAAGGAAAGGTCTCAATAATCGCAGGTTTTAATAGTAGGAGTGCCAGTTTTGCTTTGGGAATTGGTAGCCAAGTCGATTTTTCTATTTACAAAAACGTGTCCGGTAAAATTCGTAGCAACTGTTGCCCCCGGTAGTGGTGATGGCAAAAGATTACGTAAAATAATTATAAAAAGAAAAGGTTAAATGTACCAGCAAGTTTAACACTATGCTATAACGCATTTAAGTGAATTAAACATTATTTGCAGCCGCAGATAATTGGTTTTGGCAGTTGGAAATTTCTCAATGACATTCAAAATCGTCACCTTAAATATGCCTAAGAAATATAAAAAAAAAATGATTCTGTTCAAATGAGGTTAAGTACCTTCGTAGAGGAAGCCCCTCCTAATAAAACACTAAGCTAATGTCTTTGGCTTTATGCCGAATATAAATAAAAGAAAAATAAGTACAATTTTTACAAGTGTTAAATAATGACGGCTGGCGCTTGCGTGCGTTACGGCTCGGTTTGGTGAAGTTTTCAAACTGCTGTAATTTATTTTCTAGGTTGAATTTTGATGATCTGTTTCCGGGGGAATGCAGATAAAGTTCTTGTCTATTAAGGGTTGAAAGATTCAGCCGAATCGGTCCATTATTCGTGGAGTTACAGATAGCCAAAGTTGGTGTTTTCACGGCACCGTAGCGCAGAGAAAAAAAAAATTGTTGCTGTAAACGAAAAATCCCTCAGTTTTTTGATGGTTTGAGCAGAGGTCGCCTCTCAAATCGTGTCAAGAACCCTGCCTTCTTTACATTCTTTGGGTCCTTGTACTGAATATCTTTAATGATATCTTCGAAATCCATTTCAGCCATTTTCGAGTTTTAACGTTAAGCAGGTTTTGAAACAAAAATTAAATGTAGCCGCATAAATAATTTTTTGAGTTTTACTCAATAAAAGTTTGGGCTTGGGGCCAAATTTGATGGAATTTGTCGCTTTCTGTGAAAAGCATGAATGCATATGAAGAGTATCTGGAAGAAAACGCAATGATAGCAAGTTCAAACCTCGTGTCTTTGCTACAGAACAGCCGGGTCATTCAAGTCAGGTTTCGAATGGGTCAGCCAGTCAACGGGTCAGAGCATATGAGTTTTGGGTAAGACCAACAACCTATTGACTTGGTACGATTCCAGCAACCAAGTGACCACAACTAAAGTCACAGAATACAATAAAAAGTGTTTTTTTTTTCAAATAAAAAAAAGCATTACAAAATAAATTGTTTTTAGGAGATTTTATGCTTGTGTCAGTAAACTCTGCAGCAACGTACCGTCCGCTTTAATTTAGCTGCTACTGTTAGCATTGTGAATCTTGCGTTTGTTTAAGTCATTGTTGTATTTGATTGAAGCATGACAGTAAAATAATGGTTTCCTAACATAGAAACCAGTAATTAAAGGTTTAATTTTATTTATTTATTTAACAAAAAGCTACCTATTCAAAAAATTTGAAGCATAAACAGCAAAATATAATGCTCTACCTCTAAAATAAATAAACCATAAAAAACATAAGGTAGCGTATTAACATAACTTTTAAGTAATATAAATTTTAAGCGAGGCCTCTTCCTGAGGTTCGGCTCCAACGTCACTTTATACCTTACATCGTTTTTTTTCTTGTTTTAGTAATTTTAAAGGTGCAAAAGTAATGTTTACGCTGAACATCTGGAACCAGGCTTCGCTTAAAACCAATGTTAGTACAACAGCTTACCCAGTTTTTCTTGTTTCAATGATATTAAGAACTTTCTCTTCTATATGGATTATTGGATCCTGTTGTCTACGTGTTAACTCGTTTCCAATTTTTGTGTCTAAAGCTAACTATTTGGCTTTAGGTGTGTAAGACACCGTTAGACTGGCGTCAGTCGACGTAAAATGGAATATGATAGAAAGTAATAAATCAGCTTTCCCTGCACTCATGAAGGTTTACAAGGTAATTATTCAGACCAAAAGAAATAATGACCTAGGGTAAACGGATGTTCGTTGTTACATTGCTTTACTTTAAGACAATCTCACTCTAGGAGAAAGGTGGATACATGGACATTTAAGTTGGGGTGATTTAGAACGACAACGGGTACGCGTCTTTGGTAGTTTCTGCAAAGTCGATATAGCATCAACCAACTTTCTGTTCCTAGGTTCCCATTCAGGTAGCTTGGCTTTCGACTTTCGGAATATGCATTTTTCAACCAATCATAACAAACCTTTCCTTAGAGCGACGTAGCAAATCGGTGTTAGGTGGATAGATGGAGTTTCTTAAAGAACTTCAATTCCTTACTAAGACGAGGTGGTTTGAGATGAATAGACTTGAAAGTGGTTTTAGACAGTTATATAGACTTTCCTAAAGCACAATAAGAGCTAAAGTGATGTGTTAAGTCGACTTGAGATAAAGCGATGTAACGAACTTCCATGTGCGTTCGGACAATGTCAAGATGGTCTGGAAAACAAGATGGTCTGGAAGACTTAACCTTGCATACAACTCGGTTGAAACTGTTTGCACATACATAGAAACGTTTAAAACTGCAGTTTCATAACTTTTTTCTTCTTCAGCTATTGCTTACAGGTAACCTGCTCATCATCTGCCCCTGCCTTGGGTAGAATTTCACCTCAACTTTTGAAGAGTATTTACCTCGGGGTTATTTTCCCCGATGCATAGCTCGACATTATTTTCCCCTGGGATATTAGGAGGTGGAATCATTTTTCCCTGGGGTTTCCACTCTATACTTCCCCGGGGGTTCAGCACAAAATTGTCGGGGTTCTACCACCTCGACTTTTACACCACCTTCTGTTTTCCCCCTGACCATAGCTCACCCTTTTTGCAAACCAAGGGTTTTTTCACCCAGGGGAAACAAAAACCACGGACCACTGATAGTGATTTATGTGTTCAAAGTATTCTTGCGAGCCCTCTAATAGTCCGAAATGGATATGATTAGGATTTTTTGAAAGGACGTGGGAATCTATTCTTTCCGTCAATCATAATTAAAATTGTTTGACTTAGATAGGGACCGTCCTAGCCCTAATTAAAGGTGAAAAGGTAGCAGAGAAAGCGTATGGTGATTTTCGAATTCAAAGGGCTCTAATGAGCCCTCTAACACGCAGAAATGACATGCTTAGGATTTTCTGAAAGGTTGGGTTCAATTGTTTCCATCAATCATAACCAACATAGTTTAAGTTAGATGGGGACCGTCATACGCTCATTTAAAGGTGAAGAGGTAATGACGTACCAGCGAAAGTGTATTGTGATTTCGAATTCAAAGTGCTCTAGCGATCCCTCTAATAGGCAGAAATGGACATGCTTAGAATTTTCTGAAAGGAATTTTCTGAAAGGCAGGGAACTATTCTTTCCATCAATCCTAACTGAAACTATTTAACTTAGATAAGGACTAACCTATGCCTAATTAAAGGTGAAGAGGTAATGGCGTGATGGCGAAAGCGTTTGTCGATTTTCAAATTCAAAGTGCTCTTGTGAGCCCTGTAATAGTCCGAATTGGACATGCTTAGGATATTCTGAAAGGTAGTGATCTATTCTTTCCTTCAATCCAAACCGAAATTGTTTAGCTTAGGAACAAATACAAATATGAGCATTCCAATTGTACTTTGAAATTCAAAATAGCCACTACACCAATTACAGCTACACCTTAGGACGGTCCCTATCACAGTTAAACAATTTCGGTTAGGGTTGAAGGAAGAATAGACCCCACCTTTAATAAAATCTTAAGCATGTCCATTTCGGGATATTAGAGAGCTCGCAAGAGGACTTTGAATTTGAAAGCCAACATACGATTTTTCCGCCCTCATCACCTTTTTAAATGGGAGTAGAACGGTCCAAATCTAAGTTGAACAATTACAGTAAGTATTGATGGAAAGAACAGATCCCCATCGTTCAGAAAATCCTAAGCATGTCCAATGCTTCGGGCTATTAGAGGGCGTTAAGAGCACTTTGAATTAGAAAATCAAGATACGCTTTCGCCGCTATGCCATTTCTTCACCTTTAACTGGGTGTACGACGGTCCCTACCTAAGTTAAACAATTTCAGTTAGGATTGATGGAAAGAATATGTCCCTACCTTTCACAAAATCCTAAGCATGTCCAATTCGGGCTATTAGAGAGCTAACGAGAGCACTTTGAATTTGAAAATCAAGAATCGCTTTCGCTGTTGTAGCGGTGCTCACAGGTCCTTGAGGTGCCTACTGTTCTGCACCGACATCTGGTGTGGTTACAGGAAATTTAGAAGTACTTCGGGTGGCCGTTTTTACTTTTACGGAGAAAACTAGCATAGCAGTCACTACGGTTAGGCATAGAGTGTCTATGTCCTATCTAAAGTTTAGTACTATCTAATCGTTGGTTCACTGCCACCAGGTGGGTGGTTTAATTGCTAACCTTAGGCTTTAAATAAAAATGGTTTATATTTAGATGAAACACTAGCAAATTAAATCTCTCTAGAAGCAAACTGAGTTTAAAACTCTTGGTTTTAATAAACAAGGGGAAAGAAAAACACTTTACATTGGCAACTAGTCTACAAATAGCTTTTCGTGAAAGCACAAAATTAATTTACAGAAAATTATCGGCAACGAATTTACATTATGAAATTCACACTACAATTTCGAATAGAAAAAGTTTGTGGAGCTACCTCAGCTCCTCTAAGTTAGAAAATGCAATCTTACAAATTTCAATCTTAGTCTAGTTTAAGATTTTGTTTCAAGGCATCGTGCACAAGATCAAATCTACTCTTTCACATTGAATCAAGCTAGCAAAATCAGGGCCCTACCATCAAAGTCTGTGCTTCTGTAATGATGCTACAAGATCTTGGTGATATAAAGTTACATGTTTGGTTACGCTATGTAATACAAACAGAAAGAAAGCCGGTTTTTAGAAAGGGGACCCTTAAACCCTTAAGTTATGGGAGGGAAGACCAGAAAATGCCGATGGTTTTAACTACCCATAATCACGAAACTCAAGTCAAACGTTAGTTTAAATCTTTAAATTAAAATTTGGAAATAAAGTTCCCAAAAATTAAATTAAAGCTAAAACTAGTTACCTAAACTACTACCTTGCCCGGCATGTCAACACTCAGACTGGGGACATCGCTGCTCCGACCGCCGTAGTAACGTTGACTTGGATGGATGAGCTATGCTGTGGATGCAGTCTTGCTTGGCTGTTTTAAATCAGCTGCCTGGCAGCAAGGAGGAGGAAAGCGCGTCCCTGTAGGAGAGCTACTTTTTTTTTGGGGGGGGGGGGGGGTGGAGTGGGGTAGAGAACCTCTGGAGAGGGAGGGACTGAGGCAGGCCAGCCAAGCTGTCACTCAAGCATGAGGGAGTGAAAGCGCAAACGAACGAGGGAGCTGCGCTGCTCTGAGTGGAGGGGAAATTGAATACTGTCTTTTGGTTGGAAGGGAATATTGGCAGCTAGCAGAGCAAAGGGAATTGCCGACTTTTGTGGCAATAGAGGCCTTAGCTTGAGTTTGGAACTCACAACAACGTGAATAGGCCTATACATTTTTTTTTTTAACTACGCGATGTTATGCATCGCAACTATTGAAGGAAGGAGGGCGGGGGGGACGAAGTGTTTAGCTCAAATCTTCTGACAAAAGTGATCATTAATAGAAGGAACGTTACTACGGTCAAAGTGACTTGAAGTTTGTGAAATATAAAATATAAACTGAGATAAAAAAGTTCGTTAAAATTCGTAAGAAAAGCCAGCCGGGATCAAAAATAAAATAAAAAGGTTAAATATACCAGCTTATTCCCTGAATGCTAGAACGCATGAAAAATAGTAAAATATTATTGCAGCCGCTAATAATAAAAATTACAGTCGAAGTTTTCATAATAAACTTGGCCTTCGTTAAAATAAAAACGTCAAGTGTCGGGTTTTCAAATACATGTATGTGAGGTTAAATACCTCCTAAAACAACACTAAGCTGGTTGGCTTTATGCCTAGAAAAGAAATAAAAGTAATTACAAAATATACAGAGTTCGTAAAATGGCGTTTGGAGAATTGTGTGCGATGCCGGTCAGTTTGGAGACTTTTTCAAACTTGTGTAGTTAATTATTGAAGAGGAAATTTAATGTTCTGTTTTCGCAGAAGTTTTGAGAAAGTTCAGGTCTATTAAGGGCCGCAAATTTCAAACGTTTTGGTCCATTTTTCACGGATATGTAGTATATTGAAGACGGAGGTCTTTTTAGGCCTATTGAGCGCTAGCGAGCGCTAATGAAAAAAATTGTTCGTTGCGAGAAGCGATAAACCCTCAGGTTTAAGATGTTTTGAGTTGAGGTCTCCTCTCAAATCTGATGATGAAGACTAGCTTCTTTAGACTGTAATGCCATTACCTCTTCACCCTTAACTAGGCAAAGGTTGTTCCCTCCCTAAGCTAAACAATTTCGGGTAGGATTGGATCATTGATAGAAAGAATAGATCCCCACCTTTCATAAAATCATACGCATGTTCATTTCTGCCTATTAGAGGGCTTGCTAGGGCACTTTGAACTTGAAAATCACCATACGCTTTCGCTGCTACCTCTTCACCTTTATATGGGCATAGGACGGACCCTATGTAAGTAAAACAGTTTTGGTTATGATTGATGGAAAGAATAGATACCCACCTTTCAGAAAATCCTAATCATATCTATAATGGGCTATTAGAAGGCTCGCAAGAATACTTTGAACACGAAAATCACTATAACTGCCATTTTTGGTGGGTAAATCACCCCCTCCACCTCCCCTCCTCATGGGGTTTTCTGAAATTGCTATCATAACTATTTTTTCCAGTTACTCGTCATAGTTACTCGTGCTTTCACAGAAAGTGACAAATTCCATCAATTTTAAGCCCCAAGTTATCCAACTATATGAAGTGTAATGATGGGTGTATTGGGGGCCATATGCGTGGCCTCTTTGATACCGTTTATTCGCTGAATCATTGACTCAATTAAAAAAAAAAACTAATAGAACCTTTTGTAGAGACTTCCATGCTCTACAATTTGAGATGTCGTCGACTATAAGATGGCGTCGAAAATTGTTGCCTTGGCAAAATTCGCCTCCGCCTGTTTCGTCTTTTAGCTTGGTATTGACAATCGCAAGTTCGACATCCAGCTTAACTGTGAGTAGTTCTGAATGGCTTTTATGACCATTTTTAGCTGGGGGTGAAGTCCTCGTAACTTTCGTACACCGTGGAAAGAAGCCATTTGAATGTAGAGAGTATGGAAGTCATTTGCGGCCAATTGTACTTCAACACAACTCGAACTTGGACACAGTGGAAATATACCACATGAATGTGGTGAATGCGAAAAGTCGTTTGCTGACAATCCTAGTATTGATGGAGCTTGTAAATTCATCAATGGGCTGATCACAGCTGTTTCAACAGGAAGGTAGAAAATGCACTAGTGACAGGGAGGTGTAATGAGTCCTTCAGAAGACGTGGCATCAGTGGCTGGAATGATGTTGCGAGGGAAAAGCATTCCGAGTTTGTTGATGCTCATTTCAAGTGGAATCTCCATGGTAGAGAGAGGAATGGTGCCTTTTTTGACTCTAGGAAGGAGAAAAGAAGAATCGTAAAGGTGCCCTTAGATGGTGCAAAAAGCATGAGAGGGAGATACGGCTACGTGACTTCGTCAATGCTAATAGAAAGCTAACTCCTTCCACCTTTTGGAGTAAAGTTAATGCTGACCGTAGGCACAAGGCTAAGAATACGTGCATCATTCATAATGTTCATGGGAGTCAGAACATTGCAAATCACTAGAGGGACATTCTCACTGTTAACAATGGAGACGAAACTTTTTATCGGCGGGAAGAGGCACAGCGTGAAGAGACACAAAGAATCTCTCCGCATTGTGAGGACGATGTTTTTATTCCCTCTGAAGATGTTGGTTGTACGCATAGCCTAGCTATAGATGGTTCTTCCCAGCAAAGAATTTATTTATTTTATATTATTCATATCGTTGGTTAATATATCACCTGAAACTAAAATGTACTGTCCCCCAGTTCAGGAAAGAGCGATGGAAAAGCCTGGTCGGCAATTATGCACTATGTTTGCCTGGAGAATGAAACCTCCGGCTTATCGAGTGCTTTAGCCTGGTGGGGTGACAACTTCCGGTTTAGGGGGGAGCGAACGCTGACTCGCATTCTGGTGTGGATGCAGGCTGCGTGGGCTGCAAGCTGCAGTCATGTTGTAAAGCCATGTTTGTTTTAAGCCATGTGGTCAAGTGTAACTTTGAAACTTTCAAAATGTTACTGTTAAATAAACAGTTGAACTTTAAGTATTCTTCTGGACCTTCTTTGAAATGAAACGGTAATAGTAATTTGTAGGACTAGGAAATTTCCTACAGTGGTAGCAGACGTGCGTGGTTTTGTGGAACGGACATTTGTGCGACGTGCATATTATTTTGCCGATAGTGTCATCGTTCATTTCAAGGAGTCTTCCAGAATTACGGTATGGTAACCTAACATTAACATTTTGGTGGGACCATTTAACGACGGACGAGTTTTGTTCAGTTTTCCGTCGTAGCGAAAACCCCCGTTTATAACAAACTTGTTAGGCCTATCGTAACGAACGCTAGTCGTCCAGTAGTAGCATTGGCTTTTGTGCTCGCAGCATTGAATTATTTTGCTAACAGTGCTTCAAATAGAACTCGTTATGTTGGGTATTTTGTTAGTCGCAAATCCAACACTTAGGAATAAAATTAAACTAGTGACGAGAAACCACGCGGGTTTTGACAACCCCCGCTATAACGCCATAGACAGCGTTAATCTGTTTACTCGCGGAGCATAAATGCCTTTCGACAAATGCAGGAAATATTCCAGTGCACTCATAACAAAGTAATATATTTGTGTAATATATTAGAACTTTATATATATATATATATATATATTTATTCGTGGTATTAGACATTGAGGCAAATGAAGGCAGCTCTGTGGTGAGTCTTGTGTAGCGTAACTTTATTTGCAAATATGACGTGTGACGGCGGGGTCAATTGCTATTTCCAAATTAACTGTGAACAATTATGAATCTTGGAAAAACAATTGTCATTTTCTACTCCAAGAAAAGGGGTTATGGTCGTTTGTGGAACAAACTGAACCAGCATTATCTGCTTCAGCCTCAGCAAAGGAGAAGGACAGATACAATCATCGCAAGAGTAGGGCCATGGAAATAATATGCCTTAATGTTGAAACACGAATGCAGGATGTCATAGGGAACTTGTCTGATGCACATGTAGCGTGGGAAAAACTCAAAACTATTTTTGAGCCAGTGTCTAGGGCTCGTAAGGCTAGACTTAGAAGTGAATTCTTTGCTTTACAATTCGAACAGAATGAGCCCATGGCATTATTTTTGGCTCGAGTTGACAAAAAGGCAGCTGAATTAGCTGATATTAAGGCACCACGTACAGATGCAGAAATAGCATTCCAATATTTAGGAAAATTGCCCGAAGAGTACGAGTACACTGTCCAACAGATCTATCACTATTAGAGTCATAATTACTGGAATTAAGGTAACGAACGATGTTTTCCTAGAGATCTATCACTGGAAAGATGCAGATTTCATTCCTTCAAAGGTTAGGGAGCAACTTCTAGCAGAATACTCTAGATTAAAAATGAAGCAGCCTACTGCAACTGCATCAAATGTGATGGCTTCAGATGATCCCGAGTTCGCGAAAGCATTCGCCATGTTTCAAAAAGTGTATAAACGTACGCCGTCTCGTGAACAACAACAAGTAGGCCTACAATTTCGTCAAGGTGGAAATTCCACTCGTGCGTACTTCAATTGTGGTGACAAATCCCATATGGTTAGGGCCTGCCCTCATCTAACATCTCAAGCAAACGAGAAAACCCCAAGTAGCAGTAGAGGCAACCCTCGACGTGGTAGAAGTAGGGGAAGAAATAGAGGGGGTCCATCCAGCACTAACGACCGGGCCGGCAGTTTCTATGTTGGTATTGACGAGCAGATCAATTCTTCAGCAGTGTGTGTGGAAGATGCAGATTTTACCCCCAGTGCGCAAATTCTTGGAAATGTAACACAAGGTGATCCCAATTGGTACCTGGATTCCGGTGCTACGCACCACATATGTACGAATAGAGATTGGTTTATTTCACTTGCAACAGTGCAAGATAAGCAAGTTTGCCTTGGTGAAGGCGCATCAAAAATTGTTGGTATCGGACAAGTGACCATTCAAGTAAGAGTCGATGTTACAAGTGTCTTTATAACATTGATATTTTTCAGGGACATATGAGTGTGTACTTACATAATGCAAATGCAATGTTGTGTCTCATAAGGTCAAACCAAAACATGTGAATGGAGCTGTAGCTTGTACCTCCCACTCGGGTAAGAGTTCCTTTGGCTTAAGTAAGGAGAATCAAAAGTGGGACTCTAAACGAAGTAGTAAAGTTTATACGATCAATGTAGGTGATAAAGTCAAATCCAATAAGTCTGTTTCAGTGGAAACATGCCACTCGAGGTTTGGTCATCAGCATAATTTGGGCCTGATAAACTTACCAAACTCCACGGTTGTACATGGTATACAAGTGGGAGTGAAGTCTAATATCTCCTCAGTGTGAGGTATGCAAGGTAACCAAATCGGCTAGGGCCAGTTTTAAGGGGATTGATGCAAGAGTAAGAAGCCTTTAAGCTCCTTCACATGGATGTTTGGGGAAGTCGCACGGTATCCTTGGGTAATTGTAGATATGTGCTTGCTATAATTGATGATTATACTCGTTATGCATGGGTGTTTCCGATCGCTAAGAAAAGCGACGTGTTTCAAACGTTTGTTGACTTTCGTGCCAGACGTGAAAGACAATTTAACCTCAAAATTGTAAGCGTCCGCACGGACCGAGGTATGGAATTTTGTTCAGGTGAATTTTGTGATTATCTACGTAAGTTGGGTATAAGATACCAGCGTACCAATGCCTACTCACCAGCTATGAATGGAATCGCTGAGCGATTTAACCGCATGTTGATAGAAGGGGTACGTGCAATACTTCACGAGACTTCGCTGCCACGCAATCTTTGGGCAGAATTTGTATGTACATTCACCTACCTAAATAATAGGTACCCTCACTCAAAATTAGGCTTTAAGGTTCCTTATACATTATTGTTTGATCGAGGTGTATCAGTCAGACATTTACGAAGACCTGGTGCAAAGTGTTATGTACACTTCAACAAGCCGGGAAGGGATAAACTCGACGTTAAGGCATGGGAGGGGGTATTCAATGGCTATGCAGTTGACACGGTAGGATATAGAGTGAGGAATCCCCAAACTAACATGATTGTTGAAACTAAACATGTAAAAGTAGATGAGGATAAGTTATGGGGAAGGGAGAAAAGGTCCTTGCAGTATAGGCCTAAGAGTGTACTTAAACCCAGTGAAAGTGCAACTAAATTTAACTATGAAAAGGGCATTAGTTCTGGTACAGAGTCAGAATCGGACTATAATTCTAGTGTAGGATCAGAAGCAGAAGAAAAGACTGAAGGCCCAGTAACCATTGAAGAAGTTCCTACACAACCAATCATTCGTAGTAATAGTGTAGGCTCATCCCCCAGATTGGCTCCTTTAGATTATAGGAATTGGAGAAGGGAAGAAGTAGTCCGTAAGACGGGGCAAAGGGTAGGTAGGATAGATCTGTACTGTGGTGTCTTGGCTTACATACCATGTTATGCTGTAGCCAGTGTTGTTATAACTGTACCTGCTTGCTGCTAGGTGGCTCTGCTGCCTAGCTTGTGCATACTAATGTAGTTGCACTCTGGGTAATACCACAGTGCATCATGGTTACCTGAAAAGGCTATAAAGGCTGCAGCCAGGCCCATTATCCTGGCTGCCTGTTTGTCCAACACTTGACTCATTAGTCGTTACTATGAAGGTTATACCCCTTAGGTTATCATGGCTAAAACCCACTGTCAACGGCATACACCACATTGGCGACGAGGGTGGTGGTTAACCTAAGAAGTTTTCTAGAATTAACTTTATTACGAACGTAATTTAAAGGCTTCGTGTGTGGTATACCCAGGCTTGGGGAACCATGCGATAGCATTAAAATTCTAGTTTAAACTTAAAATACTAGGATAAATTTAGGGGACTGCGAGTACTCGGAATTTGGCAAATTTTGGCAGGTTTGCTATAGCCGAGGAAAGCAGTCAAGTCGGTTCTAAATTGTGCTTCGAATCCAACGCCTGATCAACGGGGGAGGAGGAGGACCGACACCCTGGATTTGGTATTTTGGAGCAAATATCATGAGGTATTTGGTAAAAATCTTGTAAGACCCGCTGAGGGCAAAGATTTGGAATTCTTGTAAGACCTGCTGGGCAAAGGATTCAGTGAGTTCTTGTAAGACCCGCTAAGGGCAAAGATTTGTGCGCAGGTTCGTTATGCACCGTGAGGACTCGTGGCATAGTGCTGTGAGCAGGTGCGGAATGCTGTGCGCAAATAAGTTGTTGAGACTTAATTGAATTCAGTTATTTGTTAGCTGTTTAAAGTTGCATAGATGTATAAGAATGTATACCTAGGCTAAAAATACTGAACGGATCAAAACAGGAGCCCTAGTGTTCAGTTATATATATTTAAACTGTAAGTTGCATGGATTTAAGGATGCAGTCTAAGGTTTTGAATACTGAATAGTCGAAACGCAAAATGGTAAAGATAAGTTTGTTTATCTATTGTTATATTGCTGTTCAGCAGAAAAAGGGGCTAAAAGGCATGCAATTGGTAAAAGTTTACAAGTTTAACATCATTAAAAGACATAAAAGGGTACTTGGGGAGACAACAGGTTCACTATAATCTGTATGTTAGTTCAATTTTGTAAGACAAATTGTAACTTAGGTGCTGTTGTTCAAGACAAAGAAGGGTGCCTAGGGAGGCTGCAGTTTTATTATGAGCTGTATGCTTATACAATTTTGTAAAACATATTGTAACCTAAGTGCTAGTGTTCTTAAAGTAATTGTTGGTTCTCTTTTAATAGAACAGAAAGGGTGTTTAGGGAGGAGACAGATTAATTATGGTCTGTCAGTCCGGTTCAATTTCGTAAAAGGATTTTGTAACCTGAATACTAATGTTTCTTTAAAAGGTGTGGTTTGCGCCCACACTTTTGAGAGAACTAGCAGGTTCACAAGAAGCCAGTATACTTTGAATTGTAAAAGCCAGTAAAATGTATGTAGCCTAGCTGGAACAAGCATTGCATTTTCGAAATTAACTGTTACAAAAGTAAAGTTAAAGGGAACAAAAGGATTTACTGCAGTATTTAAATGCAGATTAAATTAGTTTCTGAATTTTTTTTGTCGCTTTGGAGCGATAGTTTGGAAAAAACTTTGGGGGTTCAGCTTTTACGTTTAGTTTAACTAGAATGTAATGGACCCGAAACAAGGTCAAGTTTAGAATTAATTTAGAATTCAAATTGGTCCAAGCATTTGAGTTTGAGCAGAATTTAAGTGGAGGATGGCAAAGGCTAGTAAATTTTGTTACCGGTAGCTTTTTCTCCCACTTTTGCTAAAACTTGTGAACGCTTGTTAAAGTTAATCCAGGATTGGAGTCCGTAGGACAAGTAAATTCCAATTTTTCTGGTTGGCGTAGGTGGCGCCAGGGCGTATTTCAATTGCGTTCCTTGCACTCACTGCTATAACTTAATGACCATTTGACATTAATTAATAACTTGTATGTGATTAGCGTGTTACTCATTTTGAGTGTGAGCGGCGGTCTGGTGTTTCGGTTGTCGAGTGTAGTTTCCTTGTTAGGCGGTTAACACAACTGTGTTAAAGGCTACCGGCTTAATGAGACGCTGCATTCAGGGTTTGCTTGTGCGTACAGGCACTGGAAAATCTATGGCGGTGTATACCGATAAAGTTGTAGACTAGCTTGTATTGTTGCTCTCGCTCGAAGGGGTAGTGGTACCTGTTAAACCTCAACAGTTCGTTAAATCTCTTAGCGTCCAAGCGTTAATAAAAGATTAAGTGCTGAGCTATGGCTTAGTTTATCACGGTAGGCTTAAATACAAATTGGGGAAGATGCCTTACTCAATTTGTCAGGAAGTGGTGCATCTCCGCTGAACGTGCGAGTCGGGACAGCCTGGCATTAGCATTTCAACGGCCACTTCTTGTAAACCGAAAAAGGGTAGCAGCTGATGTGACGAAAATATCTATTAACTATTTTAGAGTAAAGCACAAAGTATTTGCTGGGTCAGGAAATTACTGACTCTGACGCTGTGTTAAAAGAGCTTGAATTCGTTGAGTGTTTAGATTTTTATAAATAAGGTATGGACTACTTCTAATGGGCTAGCTGAACTAATTAGTTAGCACATTCTTGTATATAGTCATAAACTGCAGGTGAAAATTAGCTGAGAGTATAGTTTAGCTTTAATTCCTAAGTCTGGTGACAATTACCTTTTGAACCTGTTCAGTAATTAAAGTACTGGGTAGGGGATGTAGGTATGAGACCTTTAGGTGTGTTCGCGTTACTCTTGGTAAACTTTTCATTTGTAAATGATCTCTTTCCTCTAAACATGAGTTGGTTAAACGTGTTTTCAATGTGTTAATCTTCTTCGTTATCCTTTTGTCGGAACAGTTAAAGCACACTGTTAGAGGTAAACTTTAATAAAAGTTTATAGTTTATTGCTTGAAGCTGGCCTGACGGAGGGATAGGGGGGAATGAAAACCCTATTTTTTGCGCCGCCTGGGGCTATCTCCAGGGGGTATAGCAATGTAGTGGGGAAATTGCCTATTAATACCTGTATCGTAATATCTGAATTCCATTATGGGTTCGGTTAAAGCTCTAGCTCGTTCTAGCTTTTGATGCTCGGGTGTTAATGGTAATTGCTTAAACATGTGGAAACTAGAAGTACATGTTAACGAATGACGAAGTTACATCTAAGTAGCTACGTGTGGATAAGTGCATACTTGATATATTTTTTTTTCTTTCTTGGCAACAAGACAACACTGGAGGTTGTGTTGCTAAATTGTCAATGAAGGTGGTTAAAATATCAATAAAATAAATCATGTACGATAATGTTTGTATGTTGCCGCTGTAGTTAAGTTTAGCACACGCGCGCAGCATTCCGCACAAAGTTACTTCGAAATGTACTACAATTCGTTACTACAATTCGTTACTGAGAAACACGACACGTCGTTTGCCACTTCTAAGTACAAATGCTAAAATTCTACGTTGAGCGAAGAAATGTCAAACCGCAAATTGTTCACTATGAGTTAAAACCTACAGCTGAAATGCGTAACATAAAACGAAGAAATGTCTATTAAGACTGTTGCAATTATCAGCTGAATTACGCTAAGTCAACTTCACTGATTTTCGTTAATTTATGCATGAGAATTCCGAACAATTGCAAGCATTAATTGAGTAAAAGCAAGGATAACTAAAGCGTTTGCGAACTTACGATATCTGGTTTGTGTGAGCGGTGGCGAAGGTGAAGACGTTCTGCGAAAAAGCACGTTTTTTCCCGGAAGCCGGGTCAGTTCCGTTTCATTCACGAAATTTGCGTCATTTATGTCGTTTCGCGTCATTTCTGTTTGACAATCACGCATTTTTTCCGAGCGGTGGCAGCACCGGATGATTAACGATTACATCTACGGAGAATTGTTTCATGTGTTCGTAAAGTCAAGATTCGATTACGCGGATTACGTCAGTGTGCGCAGTGATTACGTAACTTCGAGCGTAACTTACGATTACAACCAAACGTGTGCGTCGCTACGCTACGACAATTTACTTCGATTAAAGCTTGCAGCACTATGTCAAATTCGATTCTTTCGCTGAAGGGTTCACTTAAGATTCCAGACTGTCCGGGAGTTTGAGGGGCATTTTTAGTTGCGCAGACTGTTCGCATGGCTGATGGGCCTATTCCTTCTAAGAAGATTGATTTGGGAAACATCTCAGAACACGGCATTTCAGTCCATTCTTTTGGGGGCTTAGTCGGGTGTTGGGTGAATAGTGCGGCCGTTTTTGTTACATTCATTTCTCTCTTGGTTGCTCTTTGTTTTTGCATGTTTTTTTTCTCGCTCTGTCTCAAAGGAATATCCGTAAATGTTTTCTGTAAATGAAAATTTTTTTTGAGGGGGGAGGAGAGTAGTAGAGTAGTCAAAAGTGTAAATAAGATTTATATATTTATATATTGTGCCTCTAAGAAGGTGAGGATATATGTTTTATGTAAAACTAAAAATGGACTTACAGGTACTCAAGATTTATGTCTATAGCATATGTTAAAAGGTTAGAATATTGGTATAACAAATTATGTTGAAAACTATTTAAATGTCACCTTGCCTTTTCTTTTATTTAGTAGGGGTGAGTGTGGTGTCTTGGCTTACATACCATGTTATGCTGTATCTCAACTGGCCTTAGCCAGTGTTGTTATAACTGTACCTGCTTGCTGCTAGGTGGCTCTGTTGCCTAGCTTGTGCATACTAATGTAGTTGCACTCTGGGTAATACCAGAGTGCATCATGGTTACCTGAAAAGGCTATAAAGGCTGCAGCCAGGCCCATTATCCTGGCTGCCTGTTTGTCCAACACTTGACTCATTAGTCGTTACTATGAAGGTTATACCCCTTAGGTTATCATGGCTAAAACCCACTGTCAACGGCATACACCACATGTACTATCGCACCCCAGGTTGCATTACATTCCGCAGTGTTAACGATATCAAAAAGTATTGTGTAGAACGGGGATATCAGTTTGAATCAGTGTTCGATTTTAGGGGTAGACGAACATCTGATCCTGAAAATGTATACACTAGTGAAAGGGATAGTCCTGTTGATTTCAGTGATGCTGAGGCATACATGTGTATTGTTGAGCCAAGTAACTATGAGGAAGCTATCGCTTCTCCACAAAAGTATGAATGGGAAAGGTCCATGGAAGACGAAATTGCGTCTTTTAAGAAAAGAGAGGTATACAAAGAGGTTAATGTAACTCATGATATGAAGGTACTGGGATGTAAGTGGATTTACAAGGTAAAACAAAATACCGACAGAAGCATAAAGCGTTTCCGCTCCCGACTAGTAGCTCAGGGGCTTCGTCAAGCAAGCGGTGTTGATTTTGATGAAGTATTCAGCCCAGTTGTAAATTTTGTTTTGGTTAGATTCTTTTATGTATTATTGGTATCCATTATGAAGTGGACAAATGTACATTTGGACATTAAATGTGCGTACCTTTATGGTACATTAGATTGCAAAACCTTCATGGAAATCCCTAAAGGAGTCAAAACTGTATTTAACCATGGTAAGGTGTGGCTATTGCAAAAGGCCGTATATGGTCTTCACCAAAGTGGGAGACTATGGTGGGAAGAACTTGAAAAGACACTAGTGATAATTGGATTTTCTAAGTTCTTGGGACTTAACTGTGTTTATCATTTTGGTTTAGATGATGTTTTATTATTTTATGTGGATGATTTGCTTTTGTTTGCCAGAAACGAAACTATTAGAGCAAATATAGTAACGTTGCTTAAATCCAAATTCGAACTCACGTCTTTAGGGGAAGTAAAAAACTTATTAGGTGTTGAATTCCTAAAAGTTGATGGCAAGACAGTAATTCATCAACAGTCTTACATTTCAAAACTCGCAAAGCGGTATGATGTCGATGAAACGTGCTAGGTACGTGTACCAGTACCGGCTGGTACTTGTGTTCAAAAGAAGCGAGACGAAAATGAGACAAGTGTAAATTTCCCATACAGGTCACTAGTAGGAAGTTTGTTGTATGTAGCTTCTAGAACAAGGCCTGATATTCTGTTGAGTGTTATAATATTATCCCAATATAACAATGCCTTTACGCCCATTCATATTCGCTTGTTGTTGAACGTATTGCGATACTTAGTCAGTACGAAACATTATGCTATCGATCTTTCAAGTGTCACAGGATCTGAATTGTATGCATATGTGGATGCATCTTGGGCATCTGTTAGAGACGACCGGCGTAGTTTCGGTGGGTACATTGTATTCTTGGGTAGTGTACCTATTTTGTGGGGCTGTAAGAAGCAGAGTATGGTGTGCCTCAGTACAATGGAGGCAGAATTCATTGCAATGATTCCGGCAGTAAAAGAATTACACTGGTTACAAAGTGCGTTATCAGACTCAGTATTAGCGCCAATGGCTACAACCCCAAAATTGTACTGTGACTCACAATCTGCCATCCACTTTACTAAGAATGAGGTAGATAACTTAAGGTCAAAGCACATTGACATTGAATATGTTTTTTAGGGATTGGCTACGAAAGCAATATTTCTGTTTAAGTAAAGTACCGTCTAAACTAAATGTTGCAGACATGCTGACGAAATGGCTGAACCCAGGACGGCTGAATAGGCTATGTTCAGCGGTGTTCTATAATTGTGACTCATAATTGTGCATTATAAATTCTGCAGCATTGTTTTTGCATGAGAAGAATGGGAGGGTGTGTTGGTTGTACGCATAGCCTAGCTGTAGATGGTTCTTCCCAGCAAAGAATTTATTTATTTTATATTATTCATATCGTTGGTTAATATATCACCTGAAACTAAAATGTACTGTCCCCCAGTTCAGGAAAGAGCGATGGAAAAGCCTGGTCGGCAATTATGCACTATGTTTGCCTGGAGAATGAAACCTCCGGCTTATCGAGCGCTTTAGCCTGGTGGGGTGATAACTTCCGGTTTAGGGGGGAGCGAACGCTGACTCGCGTTCTGGTGTGGATGCAGGCTGCGTGGGCTGCAAGCTGCAGTCATGTTGTAAAGCCATGTTTGTTTTAAGCCATGTGGTCAAGTGTTGTAACTTTGAAACTTTCAAAATGTCACCGTTAAATAAACAGTTGAACTTTAAGTATTCTTCTGTACCTTCTTTGAAATGAAACGGTAATAGTAATTTGTAGGACTAGGAAATTTCTTACAACAGAAAGGTAGAAAATGCAGTAGTGACGGGGAGGTGTAACGAGTCCTTCAGAATACGTGGCATCAGTGGCTAGAATGATGTTGTGAGGGAAAAGTATTCCGAGTTATGCTCATTGCAAGCGGAATCTCCATGGTAGAGAGAGGAATGGTGCCTTTTTTGACACTAGGAAGGAGAAAAGAAGAATCTTCAAAGGTGCCCTTAGATGGTCAAAAAGCACGAGAGGGAGATACGGCTACGTGACTTCGTCAATGCTAATAGAAAGCTAACTCCTTCCACCTTTTGGAGTAAAGTTAATGCTGACCGTACGCACAAGGCTAAGAATATGTGCATCATTGACAATGTTCATGGGAGTCAGAACATTGCAAATCTCTGGAGGGCCATTCTCACTGTTAACAATGGAGACAAAGAAACTTTTTATCAGCGGGAAGAGGCACAGTGTGAAGAGACACAAAGAATATCTCCGCATTGTGAGGACGATGTTTTTATTCCCTCTGAAGATTCTGTCCGCCTCGCTATCTCTTCTCTGAGGAATGGCAAGGATTCCGGTCCGATGGGATTAAGTCCGAACATATTAAGTATGGTGGTCCTGCTGTGTGGGCTGCAGTGACCGCTGTTATGCAATGCGCTTATAGGCACTCGTTCACTCCTAAAGTTTTTAAAGAAGTTATTGCGGTTCTGATCCCGAAGTGAAAATTGCTCAATCTTCGTTCTAGCGGAAACTATCGTACCCTCACCATCACTTCACCTTGGTCAAAGATTTTTGATCACGTTATTCTTGCTGAGACTAGGAATTCCCAGCTAACCTATCACTCTCAATTTGCGTACAAGAGCAAGCACTCTACCACTATGACAGCGAAAATGCTTTAAACTATTATCGAGAAAGGTATTTCCCGTGGGGTGCTGTGTTTGCCTGCGCAGTGGACATGTCTAAGGCTTTCGACAGCACACCTAGAAATGCGATTTGGCAATGCCTCGAAAGGAAGGGCGTCAAGAAGAACATTATCGAGATGTTATACACCCAATACAATTCTGAGAGTGTACGAGTTAGATGGTCCGATGCACTTTCTGACTTTCTTCGTTTCGAGAGGGGCGTGAGGCAGGGAAGCCCTCTATCTGCTATTCTTTTCACCAATGTCCTTGACGATATTCTACGAAATGCCGAGCAGTGTGGAAATATCTGGACAATTGACACCCACACTGTGTGCTTCATTGCTTATGCCGATGACATTATTTGTCTTAGCCTTAGCCTAGTGGGCTTCAGAGGGTTGATGATTCTTTTATTTTGAATCTTAAGAACGTCGAACTTTAGTGTAATTTGAATAAGACCAAATGTATTTGTTTCTGCAGAGCGAAATTTCCTCGGGATCGGACCCGGGAAATAATCATTAATGGAGGAAGAGTACAGTGGGTTAATCACATTGTTTATCTTGGGATCGCCTTTACTTACGACCTTTTCTGGGATAAGGAGGTTCACTGTATCAGAAATATTCTTGCAAGACAGAGCAATGCGTTACATATGATGTTTAAAGGGTTAATGCATCGCAATGACCTTTGGAAGGTTATGCAGAGCTGTGCGCTACATCCTTACGGAATCGAGATGTGTTCCAGAACTTCTAGGGCCATCTGGAGTGACACCGCCAGGCCATTTGGCTGTAAAGAGATCCATGGGATGGTCAAAATTTTCAAGCAACCATGGTGCATGTTTCGAGGCCGGAACTCTTACCTTCCCTTTTCTTTGTATGTGGAAAAAAGTGAAACTCTTGGCAACAATTAAGAATGGGGAATTGCATCTTTGGGGGTACGAATGGGTGGAGTACCGAATTTGGTCGAGCGATACGTGCCCTTCTTGATTTGGGAAGATGGTGCAATTCCAGGCGAGGCAATGATGTTTTTAGATGAGTTTCACAGAAGAATACAGGCTCACTTTGTGCTACAGGATTTTGACCTCTGATGAATTCGCTTTCGACTTTGCAAGACGATTATTTTGCAAAATGTGTTGTGCTACATTTTCTTGAAGTGGAACTTTACTGAACCACTCTTGAATTCTTCTGCGACTACTGCAACGCTGCATTTATGTGTAGTGTTTGTGTTTTGTTATATTTTGCAGCACAATTGTATATTTCTGGAGTGAAGCTGTTTAGATGTCTTTTGTGTAAGGCTGCATTTATTTTTGTACATAGAGGAACTCTATTTTTATAAGTAGTGTATTATTATTATTTTAACGTACTGTTAATGTTTTTTTCTGAAGTACCTTGTTGTACGCTAAATAAATACTTACTTACTTTAACACGGCTCGAATTTGCGCCCTGTGCAAAGAAACCTTTTGATTGTGGCGAGTGTGGAAAGTTTCTTTCAGTCAATTAATGTTTGGCGCATCACGCACTTGTACACAGTGGAAACAATCCGTTTGAATGTGGTGAGTGTGGAAAGTGTATTACGCAAAAAAATAGATTAACGCTGCACGTCTGCACGCACAGTGGAGAAAAAACCGTTTATTTGTAATGAGTGTGGAACGTCTTTTGTGCTCACTTGAGATTTAAAACGGCACGAACTTGGGCACAGTGGAAAGAAACCATTTGAATGTGGTGAGCGTGGAAAATCTTTTGCCGATTTTTGTAATAATCTGGGAACGGAAACGGCTAGGTGATAAGCTGGACGCACTCTCTGCTGTGGTTTCTAGCTTCAGTGATGTTCATGAACACTTGCCTGCCCATCCTTCTACTGTTACCTTGCATAATGCCAGAGAAACTACTCATTCGACCTCTCCTTCGTGTGATGTTGTTACTACGAGCTATAGCAACTCTACTCGCGACCCCAACAGAAAGGGCTCATCTTGTTAGAAATTTGCTCCAAATTCGTCTTGTTCGATTTTCACCGAATCGGCGGCCAGAGAGCAGAACGTCCGCTCAGTAACTATTATTCGTCATGATTACGCTCCTAGAAATCCGCAAAATTTGTCTAACGAGCTGAAGAAGTGCAGGCGCGGAAGAAAGAAAGAGACCAATGAGCGTGATGTGATCTCTGAAAACCACACCAAGGATGATGAAGTATCTGTTGGGAGAAACGGTGGAGGTAACGTCAATTTGACTGGCACATCAAGTGACATGACTCAAGATGCACCCCCTGGTAATACCGGGAGAAACGGCGGAGGTAGCATCAATGTGACTGGCACACCAATCCACATGACTCATGATGCACCCCCTGGTAATACCGGATTTACTCCCAGTCTGGACGGTGAGGATGACAACAGTAACCATGAAGCTAAGGATGATGGGGATGATAACAGTGACCGCGAAGCTATGAATTGTGATTCTCAAAAGTGGGTAAGGCCATCTGGTAAAAGTGCTAAGATTTATGTTGGTGGATGTGGTATTGATATGACTCCACATGACTTATATCTCTGCCTGCAAAAGCTTATCATTGGAGAAACTGGAGAAGACAGCAGAATCGTCGTAAGGAGAATCGCAAACAACAAGATTAAGAAACCCTGGAACTCTTCCTTTCAGATTGAAATTTCTTTATATCTACGTGCGCTCATGTTACTGAAGAAGCATTGGCCCTATGGGATCAGAGTGAGGCCATTCACGAAATCCTCATCTTATTTTTAATTCGCCACCTTCGACTCCCTTCGCTTTACTTCTTGGAATTGCTGCGGAGCGAAGAACGCTCTGAAGCAATTCCACGATATTTGGGAAATTAATGACATTGTCCTTCTCCAGGAGACTTGGCTGTATGATCTTGAGGAAACCTTTCTTCAGACTGTTCACCCAGATTTCCTGCGCAAAGCATTCAGTTCTGTGAGTACTGATGACCCTCCATGCAGTGGTAGACCATTAGGCGGCATGGCAATCTTGTGGACGAAAGCAGTACTCAGTGCGAACAATTGCTCTGGAGGCGCCCCCAGTAGAAAAGTCATGTGGGTTTGCCTGGACTGCGGAGTAGATACGTGGAAGGTGATTAACTGTTATGCGCCCACGGACTCTAGACTTGGAGAATGCAGGGAGAATCTCATTGAGTTCTGGGACGAGGTCTCTGGTTGCATCGCCTCCGACCAAAATTTTAGATGCATTGCTGGTGGTGATTACAACACCGATTACTCAAGGAATGGTTTTTTCTGTGACACCTTGTTCCGCTATTTGGAAATGCTCGACTTAGTGCCTATTGATAACTTTGACGCAGCTGCCGATAGAATCACCTATGTTAGTAATTTTGATGGATCGGTGTCGTGGTTAGATCATTTCTTTGGTGGAATTGATGTGTATCAACTTACAAACAAAACTCTGACTCTTGATGCTTTTCTCTCCTCCGATCATATCCCTTTCATGCTTGTCATTTCTACTCCTGACTTGGTCACCTTGAACACGGAAAGTGAGCAACGGACAAGACGCAGACCTCCCTGTATTGATTGGAGAAAGCATGACTCACGCACTGTTGACAAGCTTCTCAATGATTGTCTGATCCAAAACCCGCAACCTGAAGTACAGATCAGCAGCACCTCTCTGATATTGATGGAGCTTGTAAGTTCATCAATGATTCGCTGTGATGGGCTGATCACAGCTGTTTCAATAGAAAGGTTGAAAAGGCAGTAGTGACGGGGAGGTGCAATGAGTCTTTCAGAAGACGTGGTATCAGTGGCTGGAATGATGTTGTGAGGGAAAAGTATTCTGAGTTTGTTGATGCTCATTGCAAGTGGAATCTCCATGGTAGAGAGAGAAATGGTGCCTTTTTTGACTCTAGGAAGGAGAAAAGAAGAATCTGCAAAGGTGCCGTTAGATGGTGCAAAAAGCATGAGAGGGAGATACGGCCACGTGACTTCGTCAATGCTAATAGAAAGCTAACTCCGTCCACCTCTTGGAGTAAAGTTAATGCTGACTGTAGGCACAAGGTAAGAATACGTGCATCATTGACAATGTTCATGGGAGTCAGAACATTGCAAATCACTGGAGGAACATTCTCACTGTTAACAATGGAGACGAAGAAACTTTTTTTCGGCGGGAAGAGGCACAGCGTGAAGAGACATAGAGAATCTCTCCGCATTGTGAGGACGATGTTTTTATTCCTTCTGAAGATTCTGTCCGCCTCGCTATCTCTTCTCTGAGGAATGGCAAGGATTCAGGTCCGGATGGGATTAGCTCCGAACATATTAAGTATGGTGGTTCTGCTGTGTGGGCTACAGTGACTGCTGTTATGCAATGCGCTTTTAGGCACTCGTTCACTCCAAAAGTTTTAAAGAAGTTATTGCGGTTCCAATCCCGAAGGGAAAATTGCTCAATCCTCGTTCTAGCGGAAACTATCGTACCCTCAGCATCACTTCACCTAGGTCAAAGATTTTTGATCACGTTATTCTTGCCGGACTAGGAATTGCCTGCAAACCTCTCACTCTCAATTTGCGTACAAGAGCAAGCACTCTACCACTATGGCAGCGAAAGTGCTTCAAACTGTTGTCGAGAAAAGTATTTCCCGTGGGGGTGCTGTGTTTGCCTGCGCTGTGGACATCTCTAAGGCTTTCGACAGCATACCTAGAAATGCGATTTGGCAGTGCATCGAAAGAACGGGCGTCAAGAAGAACATTATTGAGATGCTATACACCCAATACAATTCTGAGAGTGTAAGAGTTAGATGGTCCGATGCACTTTCTGACTCTTTTCGTTTAGAGAGGAGCGTGAAGCAGGGAAGCCCTCTATCTGCTATTCTTTTCACCAATGTTCTTGATGATGTTCTTCGAAATGCCGAACAGTATGGAAATGTCTGGACGATTGACACCCACACTGTGTGCTTCATTGCTTCTGCCGATGACATTATTTGTCTTAGCCTTAGCAGGCTTCAGAGGGTTGTTGATTCTCATATTCTGAATCTTAAGAAGGTCGAACCTTCGTATAATTTGAATAAGACCAAATGTATTTGTTTCTGCAGAGCGAAATTTCCTCGGGATCGGATCCGGGAAATAACGATTAATGGAGAAAGAGTACAGTGGTTTAATCACATTGTGTATCTTGGGAACGCCTTTACTTACGACCTTTCCTGGGATAGGGAGGTTCACTGCATCAGAAATAATCTTGCAAGACAGAGCAATGCATTACATATGATGTTTAAAGGGGTGATGCATCGCGACGACCTCTGGAATGTTATGCAGAGCTGTGCGCTACATCTTTACGGAATTGAGATGTGTTCCAGAACTTCTAGGGCCATCTGGAGTGACACCGCCAGGGCTTACCATTTGGACGTAAAGAGATCAATGGGATGGTCCAAATTTTCAAGAACCATGGTGCATGTTTTCAAGGCCGGAACTCTTACTTTCCCTTTTCTTTGTATGTGGAAAAAAGTGAAACTCTGGCAACAGTTAAGAATGGGAAGTAACTCCTTTGTTAATTGCATCTTCGGGGGTACGAATGGGTGGAGTACCGAATTTGGTCGAGCGATACGTGTTGCCCTTCTTGACTTGGGAAGATGGTGCAATTCCAGGTGAGGTAATGATGTTTTAAATGAGTTTCACAGAAGAATAGAGGCTCACGTTGTGCTACAGGATTTTAACCTCTGATGAATTCTCTTTCGACTTTGCAAGACTTTTTTTTTTTTTTTTTGTAAAATATGTTGTGCTACATTTTCTTGAAGTGGAACTTTCTTGAACCACTCTTGAATTCTTCCCGTGACTACTGCAATGCTGCATTTATGTGTAGGCTAGTGTTTGTGTTTTGTTATTTTTTGCAGCACAATTGTTTTTTTCTGGAGTGAAGCTGTTTCGATGTCTTTTGTGTAAGGCTGTATTTTTTTTTTCCATAGAGGAACTCTATTTTTATAAGTAGTGTATTTTCATTATTTTCACGTACTGTTAATGTCTTTTCTGATGTACCTTTTTGTACGCTAAATAAATAAATACTTACTTACTAAAACACGGCACGAACTGATACCCAGTGGAAAGAACCTCATCGAATGTGGTGAGAGTGGTGAGTCTTTAGCGGACAATTGTAATTTAACATGACGAAGACGTGAGTGAAGTGGAAAGAGACAGCTTGAATGTGGTGAGTGTGGAAGGTCATTTACGGTCAATTGTAATTCAACACGACTTGAATTTGGACACAGTGGAAATATACCATTTGAATGTTGCGCATGCGAAAGTCGCTTGCAGTTTGAGTGTGACAAGTGTTTGCAGTTTGAGTGTGGAATGGTTTTAGCATGAAACTAATGATAGACGTAGCATAAACCTTTACACGATGGAGAGAATCTGTTTAAATGTAGTGAGTATGGAGGGGATATCAAAATCATATTCCTAAAGCTATCAACCTTGTCTGACTATGGAGGGAATTAACACGAGTTTGAAAGATAAACATGCCAATAAACTACCCACTCAAAAGCCGTTTAATAGGAACAAGTCTACATTCATTACAGTACGAAAACAAACAGGTAAAAATCCTAGACTACGTAGGCGAGCGGCTGAAAATAAAAACATGGATTCTTTAATGAAATCACAGAGGACAAGCAAGGTGAATCAGGGTCGAAAACTAAAGAAGATAACCACACCACTTGTGTCTAAAGATCAGATTTCATCCAGATGTAACCTTGTGAGTTCCACACCAGACTTTCTTCAGGATTCATCCTTTGGCAGCCTATGTCTCTCAGAACTAACCGAGGGTTCGCCGCTAAACATATCAAACTCTTTCGTGGACAAATTAGAAGAGACTATTTCTTCTTCAATAATAATAATAATATTAAATGCACAGCCAGAAGCAAGCTTAAATGGCTGGGGGGGGGGGACTACAATCGATTAAAGCGTTCTTTCCAAGAATTACAGCTGGGAGCCTCAACAACATGAAACGGGAGGTTGTTCCAGGCGTGTACAGTGCGATTGGAGAAAAGTACTTCCATGCGTCAAGTCTCGCGTACTGTTTCTGCAGCTTGTACCTGTGACCTCTGGTCCCAACAGGTGGGGCAGCACAAAATAAATCACGGAGGTCGGCACCTTCAAAGCCACGCACAATCTTAAAAACCTGCAGTAAATCTCCTGTTTCTGCACTCAACAAGAGTAGTGAGCTTAAGTTTCTTAAGTCTCTCTTCATAGGTAAGGGTACGCAGCGATGGCAAAAGGCGAGTTGCACGTCGTTGTATAGTTTCCAAGATATGGATGTCCTTTGCCAGGTAGGGATTCCAAGCCTGAACAGCAAATTCAAGATGTGGGCGGATGTAAACGGTGTAGAGTGTAAGCAAGGTTTCAATATCTAAATACGAGAAGTGGCCTCGAATCTGACCCCGAACAGAGTTAACTTTTCGTTGCTGCTGCAAGACACTGAGCACTAGACTTAAGATTTTCAGTGATAACTCCTAGAGTTTTCACTTGCTTCGCCGTAGGTAAAATTTTGTCATTCAGGGTATATTCCTGATGCGTGTTGTTATACCCAATGTGGAGTACCTCACATTTATCCACATTGAAGGTGATCTTATTACGATTAGCCCAAGCTTGCACATTGTTAACCCTTTAACGGCGGGTGCGGCCAAATGCGGCCGTCTATACTACAGCGGGTGCGGCCTAACAGAGCAAGATAGCGCCTCTACGATTGGTCGAAATCAACCTCAAAACAGCTAATCACATGCCAGGATACTATTCTTCGTAGTTGTTGTTGTTTCACAATTTATTTCCAGGCGTTTCTATTTTTTTTTTCGTTTTGACCGAGCGAAACGTGTTCACGTGAGTTAGGCTTAAAAGCGAGCGTATTGTTTGGGCCGCAGCGGCCGCAGCAGTTACGATGTCATCAAACGAATCGGAATTTTTTGGTTTCGAGCAAGATGAAATCGACATATCCCGGGCACGAGAGCAGGAATTAACTGAAATAACTGAAAGTGACATTGAAGTCAGCTCAGTTTCATCTGATGGCTCCGATTCCGACAGCGATATTAGTGAACATGATGACGAAGTTGAAGATGGGCGTAGTTGGCGATCCAAAAACCTAAAAACAAATGTGACTTTTGAAAAATTTGTCAAGAATAGTGGACCAAAACACTCTCTGGATAAAAATAAGGCAACTATTATGGATTATTTTCAATTATTGTGTGATGATAAGGTGATTGAACTATTAGTTGAACAAACAACCTTTATTACGAACAACATCAGCCCGCCGCCGATAGGCCTAATACGCCGCTACCGGGACTAAGCGGGGGCAGCAACACGAGTAGTCGAAGTGCTACGCCAACATTACAGCGAAAAAAATATACCTGGGCAAATGTAACTAACGACGAAATGAAGTGTTTTATTGGCATCTTGATAATTATGGGCTTTCACAAACTCCCAACTTTACAACTTTATTGGAGTGAGGATGACGCCATAGGCGTGTTAGCAATACGAAAAGCAATGGCTCGTGAGCGTTTTTTGGCAATTCTCAGATACCTGCATCTCAATGATTCACAAAATGAGTCTAAAAATGGTCAACCTGGTTTTGATAGACTTTACAAACTTTGTCCACTGCTAAATATTGTTGCTGAAAACTTTTTACAGTGTTATGAGCCCCATGGCGAATTGAGCGTGGACGAGGCTATGAAAAAAACCAAGGTGCGCATTGGATTCATTCAATACATGCCAAAATAAACTGGCGAAGCGCGACATCAAAATTTGGGTTGTGGCATTACCTTCTAATGGATATGTGCACACGTTTGATATTTATACAGGACGATCAACAGGAATGGAATCGGAGCATAGACTCGGTTATGGTGTTGTCATGAAACTTAGTAAGCCATTTCAGCAGGCATGGAGAACTGTATATTGTGACAATTTTTTTGGTTCGGTGCGTCTTGCCGAAGATTTACTAGAAAAAAAAAACATAAGTATGTGGAACTGTAAGATCAAACCGAAAAGGCTATCCGTTGGACAAAGTGAAACTAAAAAAAAGTGAATGTGAAATAAAACAGTCAAAACAAACACCTCAACTGGTAGCCACAGCCTGGCAGGACAAAAAACTTGTACACATGTTGTCAACAAATTGTAAACCCGGTACGGAAAATATTACCCGACGTACAAAAACCGGGGAACAAGAAGTGGTAAAGAAACCAACACCTGTAATTTTTTACAATAACTACATGGTTGGAGTGGATCTCGCTGACCAGAACCGTAAATATTACCAAACTGAACTAAAATCCATGAAATGGTGGAAGTATATGCTATGGTATATACTGGATACCATAATAGTAATTGCCTATGTGCTTTACAAAGAAGATTGCGTTCAGCTAAAAGTGAAACCTAAAAACCACTTTGCCTTCCGTCGGGAACTAAGCAAATTACTAATAGGAGATGGATTTCGAAAAACTTCAATCCATAAACGTCACCTCCCTTCATCAAAGCCAAGTTTTTAGCCCTGAACGTTTTGTAGTCCACAAAATGATGAAGATGCAAGGGAGAAAACGCACATGTGTTCAATGTAGCAAGGTCGGCAGAAAAAGGCTTGATGGCAGCCGGCCACCTGAAACAAGTTTTGGGTGTGTGTTATGTGATATTAATTTGTGCAAGGATGGATGTTTTGATGAATTCCATGCCCAGGGAAAGCAGTAAAGGTAGGAAAAAATTTTTTTTACCCTTCTGTTACTCAAATGTGTGTGCGTTTTAGGCCTATTAGTGCTTGCTATGATGCAGTAAAGCTAGAACTCATGCAGGGAAGCCTACTCGTTTTTTAGTCAAATAAGCCTAATCTATACAAACATTGTGTAAAATATTTTTTCAGTTATAAATAATGTTTGATGGTACAAAAACAATCTTGTGTATGCTGGTAGGGATTGTATTTTTGTTTGTCTTTGGTATGAAGTTGTTTTGAGGTCAATTGGTGTTATTAACAAACACAATTACAACCAAAATATTTTTTTTCTGTACATTTTTTGTACATTTTCCATGTTTATAATTTTTTTTCCACATAAATTTACACCAAAAATATTAAAACAAAAGTTGGGCTGCAAAGAGGGAACATTTCTTTAAAAAATGGTGTATCATTCATCAACCTAGTGCTAGTGTGCGATTTTTAACAAATTTTTATGTGAATGCTACGCATACGCTTATTTTTTTCCCCAAAATTGGTCGGCTTGGGAAGCTTCTGTCTGGTTTTTTTGCTGCGCTTAAAGGGGTAAGGTCTTCCTGCAATGCCTGAATGTCATTTGGAGACCTGAGTTTTCTACAGATTTTAAGGTCATCGGCAAATAAATTACAAAAAGAGCGGATACAATCTGGCATGTCATTAATAAAAATCAGGAAAAGCAGTGGGCCTAACACAGTACCCTGAGGAAAACCACTGGTCACTGAAGACCAATTTGAAAAAAATATTATTAATTACAATGCGCTGACGTCTGTTATATAGATATTCAAGAAGCCAGTTGTAAAGTTGTCCACAAATGCCAAAGCTAGCCAGTTTGTTTACAAGTATTCCTTTTGGATGTCCATGAAGACGGTATCACAAGGGGTGTCCTCCCCACAGGCCTCTGTCCAGAAGTCCAGGGACTCAAGCAAGTTGGAGACGCAGGAAAATGCCGTCCGAAATCCATGTTGCTTGCTGCTAAGCTTGTTATTTTGGTCGAGGAAGTCGGTGATAAACCTGTGAATGGTTTTTTTCAAAAATTTTGATGACTTGAGAGGTCAGACAGATAGGCCTGTAATTTGAAACGGCGCTTCGGCTTCCTTTCTTGTGAATAGGTACCACGATTGCTGTTTTTCAGTCCTAATGTATGTCTCCACTGCAGATAGATTTATTAAACAAAATTCTAAGTGGTTTAGCAAGAGATTCGGCACAACCATGTAGCAAGGCTGAGTGAATGCCATCCGGTCCAGCGGATTTATTTGGGTTGCATTTTTTAAGCATGTCGAAAACACTTGCTCGGAAATGTCAACAGTACTCAAAGACGGCATAGCGTTGTGTTGGTTGCTTAGTCCATCAGCTTTGCTCTTTGGAAGAAAAACCGATGAAAAGTAATCATTGAATAAGTTAACAGGATCGTCACTAGGATCGTCAATTGGGTCATCGTTACCGTCCCTCAGTCTGATAACAGCTTTACCTTTTTGCTTACTACGTAAGTAGTCATACAGTACTTTCTTGTTACTTTTGGCTCTAGTAGCAATGTCACACTCCAAGTTTATCTTAGCCGATCGAACTTCAGTAGTCAACATGTTGTGGGCTTCAGTGTAATTCTGCCAAGTTACGGCATTCCTGTTGTACCTGTAGGTCTTCCATTTATGCTGCTTAATGTTCATAAGCCTCTTAAGTGTACTGTTCATACACATTGGCCCACCGGGTTTAGAGTTCCTGCTGATCTCGGGGACGTGATCATGGACTATTTGATTAATAAAATCTTTAAGAATTTTCCAAGCATCGCTACAGTTAGTGTCCAGAAATTCTTTTTCCCAATCAACTCTTGAGATTTTTTTTATTAATAATCTCGAAGTCAGCATTTCGATAGAAAAGTTTAGGAAAAGTCACACTTTTTGAGGGACGACAGAGTAAATTCCAGACCAAGATCGCATGGTCCGAACGACCTAGTGGGTGAGCTGAGCTAAGTTCATCGATTTCCACTGTAAAGAAGGCCTGAGTTCTTCACCCGATTTGAGAGGATACCTCAACTCAAACCATCAATAAACCTGAGGGAAAACTTCGTTTACGGCAACGAAAACTTTTTTTTCTCGGCGCCTCGGCCGTGAAAAACCCCGAAATTCAAACACCTGTATCTTCCAAGAAAATGGTCCAATCCGTCTCATCTAAACAGCTCTTACTAGCCACGAACTTCATCTGTTTTCCCCAGCAAGAACTTTCTAGAACTTTCACAGCATCCTTAAGAAAAACGCATGAAACCGATGCCGTAAAATCACCGTAGCGCACGAGACGCCATTTTCGCCACTTGTAAAAATTTGTATATGCTTTCATTTTCACTTAGGCATAAAGCCGAAAACATTAGTTTAGTGTTTGTAGGGGAGGAGCTTCCTCTACGAAGGTACTTAACCTCCCAAAATAATTGTACAGATACTTTGTTTTGATATTTCTTAAGTAGATTTAAGGTGACGATCTGTAATGCACTTGAGAAATGTCCGACACCCAAAACCCCAATTTTACGTCTGCAAATATGTTAAAACTATTTTAAAATGCATTTTAACATTCGCTGGTAACCTTAAAACTTTTATTTTATAATAATCTTTTAACGTAATCTTTTGCCATCACCACTACCGGAGCTCAAGCAACATTTTATCTTACGTACTTTTTTTCTAATTTTCCGTAGTTGTTCCTAGCAAAACCGACTTGGCTTTCAATTTCCCAAAGTAAACCTGGCTTCCCAATGTTAATAACCGAATTTATTACGAGCATTCCTTCAATAGTCGCGATGCATAACATCGTGGTTAACTAAGAAAACAATCCGTAGTAATTAAAGGCCTTATTCACGTTCCAAACAATGAGTTTAACTCTACCGGCCTCTCTCTACCACGCAGTCCATAGTTATTCCTTCAAACGGCGCCAAGCGAAAAATCCTTTGCGCTGCCGACTTTTCTATTGTTCTCAAGGCCCTCAGCCAATCAGACCTCCGTAGCTATCCTCGGCGTCCGCGCCAACATCCGGTAATGTGTATATAACCCAAGCCCCCGGAGGCTATCATCAGCACACGCTCATCCTCAAAGCCAGAGGTGACTACGCCAGTCGGTATAGAAGATGTCCCGTCCGAATGTTGCCATGCCGGGCAAAGGTAGTTGGTTCGTATTAGACTAGTGTTAGTTTAGAAAATTTAATTTTGGAAACCCCATTCGAAATTTTAGTTTTAAACTTAACCTAACCTTAGCTTTGAGAGAATTATGGAGGTGGAGCCATAGTCGGCATTCTAGGCCCCCATCGCCACAACGTCAGGGTTCACGGTCCCTTTCTAAAAACCAGCTTTTTTTTCCCGTGTTTATTATTATGAACTTAATCTAAAAACTAAATCTGCATTTAGACGACGTATTTTTCGGGTGCTTCCCTAGATACTAAGGATCTACAGATTTGAAGATTTGATCTTAGGTCGGACTTAAGAAACATAGTCTTGACTATTTGTGTGTAATTCCCGCGGTTTGCACCAAATAGATTTATTTCATGTAATTCCCGCGGTTTGCATGTTATAACTGGTTCCCGAGGTCCCACAAACATTTTCTAATCGAAATTGTAGTTTTACTCTTCATCTTGTTGTTGAAGTTTGAGTTGAATTTAATGTAAATTCTTGTTGATTTTTCCTGTTGTAAAAATCGCCGTGCTTTTTATTTAAAGCTTTCTTGTTCTGACACTAGTTGATTTTTAATGCAATTGTTTATATTTATTTGCCTTTTAATAAACCACTGAGTTTGCAAAACGCCTGTTTTTCTGCTAGTTAGACTAAATGTAGAAGTTATAGTTCTTAAGAAAACCACTTAATAATTAAACTTAGAGCTGCATTTAGAAACACCCACCTGGTGGCAGCGAATACCCCCCTTTAAAGTTATCTAGTTAGCCTACAGTTAGGACAAATGACTCTGTTACCCATGCTGGGCCAGTAGCATACGTGTGCTGTTTTCCGCAAAAGTAAAAACCGCCACCGAACTAGAAGTTTAGAGGTCAAAACCACATTGATGTCAGAGAAGTTACAAGCACCTTGAGAATCGTAGCTTCGGCCGCTACACCACGTTAAGAGAAGTAAACAGCAAATCCAAGGTAGAGGGATTTTGACTGTGGCGAAATCTAGTTAGGAAATCAACATGTTGGAGCAAGAAAGCATCATCAATAACGGTGAGAAATTTATCTTCCATTGAAGAGCAAAAATAATTGCCAACTGCTCCTGGCCAATTAATGCTAGGATAATTAAAGTCACCGACAATAATGGGTTTTTTTCTTTTTTTCTTTGGCAATTTGGTAGCTGAGTGCATCAAGAAAACTCCGATGGGAGGCAGGACCAGTATCCAGACTACGATAGCAACAGCCGAGAGAGAATTTATCCGTTCCAACATTAAAATTACACCAAATAATTTCCCAGTCTTTGTCTGGACTGGTAATAGCAGTTTGATTACAAGGACTCAAGGAATCGCTGATACAAATTAGTACGCCGCTTTTAGATCGGTTGATTCTGTCAGCTCGGAAAGAACTATAATTCACTAGACAGTCACTAATGTCTGGCGAGTCCTCCTTAAAGTGAGTCTCACTAATACAAATTATACAAGGCTTGGTAGCATCAATGATGGCATTCAGTTGGTTTCTTTTATTAGATAGCCCGTCAGCATTTGTGTATAAAATTTTTTTTTTACCACATTGAGAGTTACCGCTATTTACATGGGCAGGTGACATTAGCGGCCTGCTCGGTTCCCATTTTTTTGTAATCCTCGTTTAGGATTGGGTAACGGTGGTCTTCCGCGGAACGGTTCAACGGTTCAACGTATAAATCAGCCAGCGACGATTTGGCAAAAACATTTATAAACCTACAAAGCGATCTGGAACATGTCAGATAGCAAATTTCAATAAATAAACTAGAACACGAGTTTGATCTTGACGTGGTAAATCTATCACTCCAAAATCTGACTGCTGTGTTCTCCGACTCCAAAACATGTAACAAAAATTTGGCATCTGATAAATCAACAGCCTCTGATCAAACAAGCTACTTTTGCTGACACATGGACTCGGTAAGAATACCTGCATTTAAACTTGATGACATGGAGGCTAAATGCACGTCGATTTTGGATTCACTTGAAAGTAGGCTGGAAAAAAAATTCACTACACTAGAAAACAAAATTGAGGAAATGTTTATAAATCAGGTTGCTATGCTGGCAGACATCAGTAAAAATTTAAGGCAGACAGACAAGCCAGTAAACGGCTGTGCCACAGGGGTCAAGGCTGGGGTGACACAATCTTCGATCACTAAAGTAGGAAAACAAAACTTCACTATTACTAGTGTACTCTCCTCTGATTTAAATGGAACTGTAAACCTACACTCGTCTCATGTTGACATAGTGGTGGAACCTAAACATGGCCAATCTACTTTATCAGATTCCATTAAACATGCGGTAGATAAAGTTGGTAGAGAGCATGAATTTGAAATCACTCATTCGATGCAGAAAAATATCACGGTGAGACAAAAGAGGAAAAGAGAGAATACAAAGCTGCCTAAATCGGAAAATAAAAATCTCCAAGAGAGGAACCTAGTAAAGGATCATGGACCATCTCTGACAAACTGCAGAAAGCAGGACCAAACTGACAACGTAAATGATCTTTGTAAATCAAAAAATCTCATAAAAGATCGTGAAGATTCACATAAACTAAACCAAATTCAAAAACAGAAGCTTTCACTGCGACAGCTCCAGCGGGAGTGGAGTGATGTTTCTTCAAAATGGACCAGGCAAACAACAATAATCGGAGACTCAAACGTCAGAAATCTAAGAGGTAGTTGCCACGAAAATTCCAAAACATGGACATTTCCAGGCCTTAAAGCTAAAGATCTGACAGCAAAGTTAACACACATTAATGTAGAAGAAAAAAACGCAGGTACTTTTATACTAGCAGTGGGAACAAACGACGTCGAAAAGGGATAGCCAGAAACCATTGTCTTGACAATTTGTGACACTATGACGTCATCAAGAATAAAGTACCCGGTGGCAAAATTTATAATAGTCGGCATACATCCACGTTTTGGAAAGCAAAACTATTCTACCGACTTGAGGACATCTCGTACATGTAGCAGTGCTCTCTGGTCCTTGAGGTGCCTACTGTTCTGCACCGACATCTGGTGTGGTCTCGAGAAATTTAGAAGATGTACTTCGGGTGGCCGTTTTTACTTTTGCTGAGAAAAAACTAGCACAGCAGTCACTACTGCATGGTTAGGAATAGAGCGTCTATGTCCTATCTAAAGTTTAGTACTATCTAATCGTTGGTTCACTGCCACCAGGTGGGTGGTTTAATTGCTAACCTTAAGCTTTAAATAAAAATGGTTTCTATTTAGATAAAACACTAGCAAATTAAATCTCTCTAGTAGCAAACTGAGTTTAAAACTCTTGGTTTTAATAAACAGGGGGAATGAAATACAATTTACATTGGCAACTAGTCCACAAAATAGCTTTGAATAAAAGCACACAAATAATTTACAGAAAAAAAATTATCGGCAACGAATTTGAATAAAAAAAATTCACACTACAATTTTGAATAGAGAAAGTTCTTTGGTGTTACCTAAACACCTCTAAGTTAGAAAAAGTACCTTACAATTTCAATCTTAGTCTTAGTTTAATATTATGTTTCAAGGCATCTTGCACAAGATCAAATCTACTTATTCACATTGAGTCAAGCTAGCAATAATCAGGGCCCTACCATCGAAGTCTGTGCTTCTGTAATTATGCTACAGGACCTTGGTGATCTAAAATTACACGTTTGGTGACGCTATGTAATGCAAACAGAAAGAAAGCCGGTTTTTAGAAAGGGGACCTTAAACCCTTAAGTTATGGGAGGGGAGACCAGAAAATGCCGATGGTTTTAACTACCCATAATCGCTATTCCAAAGTCAAAAGTTAAGTTTAAATCTTTAAGTTAAAATTTAGAAATAAAGTTCCGAAAATTAATTTAAAGCTAAAACTAGTTATATAAACTACTACCTTGCACGGCATGGCAACACTCGGACTGGGGACATCTCTGCTCCGACCGCCGTAGTAACGTCCGACTTGGATGGATGAGCTATGCTGTGGATGCAGCCTTGCACCTTGGTTTTATAGCAGCTCCCTAAACCGGAAGGAGGAGGGAAAGCGGCTCCCTGTAGGAGAGCTACTACATGGGGGACTCTTAGAGGTGGAGAACAATGGGAGAGGGAGGGACAGAGCCAGCTGTCACTCAGGCAAAAGGAACAAAAGACACTTGGAGTGGCTCTCTTGGATTGGAGGAGGGGAATTGAACTGACTGCTGATTGGGGGGGAATTGGGGCTACCACCAGAGCAAAAGGAATTGCCGACTTTTGGGGCATGGGAGGCCTTAGTTTGAGAAGGTGCAATCGAGTTTTGAACTCATAACAACGTGATATTTAATTGTAGGACTGTTACTACGGTCGAAGTGACGTGAAGTTTGTAAAATAAAAATATACACTGAAAAATTAAATATCCGGTAAAATTCGTAGGAAAGCCAGCCGAGTTTGGTAGTGTTCAGAGATCTAGCCTTTGCTAAATAGTTGCACAAATATAATAAAAATAAAAGGTTAAATATACCAGCTTATTCCCTGAATGCTAAAATGCATAAAAATAGTGAAACATTATTGCTGCTGCTAATAATAATAATTACAGTCGAAGTTTTCATAATAAACTTGGCCTTCGTTAAAATAAAAACATCAAGTGTTGGGTTTTCAAATACATGTATGTGAGGTTAAATACCTCCTAAATAACACTAAGCTGGTTGGCTTTATGCCTGCAAGAAAAGAAAAGTAATTACAAATTTGTACAGAGTTTTGAAAATGGCGATTGGAGAATTGTGTGCGGCACCGGTCAGTTTGGCAACTTTTTCAAACTTGTGTTATTGGAGAGGAAATTTAATGTTCTGTTTTTGCAGAAGTCAAGATGAAGTTCAGGTCTATTAAGGGCCGCAAATTTCAAACATTTTGGTCCATTTTTCACGGAGATGTAGTGGTTTGAAGACGGAGGTCTTTTTAGGGCTATTGAGCGCTAATGAAAAAAATTGTTCGTTGCATAAACGATAAACCCTCAGGTTTTTGATCTTTTGAGTAGAGGTCTCCTCTCAAATCTGATGGTGAAGACTAGCTTCTTTACATACAAACTCCCTTCTGCGACACATGTGCGTCAACAGAAACTCGCTTTGCCTCTATTGATAAGGACATTTTCGAGGCCAAAACACTATTAACTAGAGATCAGATTCATCTCACTCAACGAGGAATGTTGAAACTTCAACTAGAGCTTATTAAGCTACACACGACCCTGGACAACGGCCATCTATAATGGGGAATTACCCCATGAGGAGACAAAGAGAAATCGACATTGAATATTCTCACACCACTAACTTTTCATGTTTTTACTAAATGCGCGTAGTGTTGTAAAAAAATATTGCATGTTTTCACGTGATTGTAAATAATTGTAAGAACGATTTTATTTTTGTGGTGGTGTCGTGGCTGCACCCGGATTACACTGATGACACAGAACAATATTCTGTAATTAGACGAGATCGAGGATGTAGGGTGGGGGATTGCTTATCCTACATCGGAAAAAGTTCCCTGTGATGAGGGGTAACGTCTCTTCTACTTCTGAGGGAATGGTGATTTCATTGCCAAGCTCTAAGATAACTTTAGTTTTGTGTTACCTACCAATTAGTAGGGATAGAGACGCTATTTTAAATATTTGTAATTTTATAACGAATTCCTTGCGCAAAGAGCATTCTAATATTATTCTTGGATATTTTAACCTCTCAACGGTGGACTGGACGCGAAACTGTGCCTCTGATGGCTGTCATCGTCTATTTCTGGAGGAGACTGCACCGCTTGGTCTAACCCAGCTTGTTGAGCAACCGACTAGAGGCGAAAATATACTTGATCTTGTTTTTACACATGATGTCCGACTGATTTATAACATTGAGGTGGGGGAACATTTTGGAAATAGCGACCACCGTATGGTTTCCTGCTTGATAAACGACTCTCTTACTGGAAATAAAGTTCAGTGGCAGGAAAATAAAATAGATAATAATAATAATAATAATAATAATAATAATAATAATAATAATAATAATAATAATAATAATAATAGTTTCCTGTTCATCTCTAGGAACCAGGGTAGATGGGAAGGGCAACATTCATTGCCACTTATACCCAACCACATTTTAAACAAAGTTGTGGAACAGAAAGCCTGGATATTCCATCTCTAAAGTCATCACTGGCTGAGGTGAACTGGGAAGCTTTGGTTTTCAATTCCCATGAGGATATTGAAAGTGCATGGAATTGTTTTCATGGCATAGTAACATCACACGTGGCTTCTAGTAGGAAACGTTCTAGACATAACAAAAATGTAAACTCTAACTCGCTCCCAATTTATCTCATTAAATTAGGAAGGGCTAAACTTAAGCTGTGGAGAAAATATCGTAAAACCAGGGACCCTATGGACCTTTCTGTTTATAATACTAAAACGAAAATTCTACTTCGACTCGTTTGAAACATGGCATCGTAAACGGGAAGAACATATAATACGCACAAGAAACCCAGCAGCCCTTTATAGGTTCAATCGACGAAAAAATAAAACTTCTCGTACTCTTCCTCCATTTAGGATTGGCGATTCTTACGTTACTGACAATTTTTCTAAGGCAGGTACCTTGAGTCGTCTTTTTATCGAAAATGCCATTGTGGGTGACCATGTTGTTTGCCTGTCCCCCAAATGAAGAGTGACCATGTCGTATGTGATGACCCTGTGTTTTCGGAAACCAGTGTCCTTCGGGCTATAAAGCAACTTAAAGCTTCTCATGTGGTCCTGATTGGGCTGTCAGCCTACATGCTTAAGCATATCGGTGCAGAAATATCGTATCTGCTGTCCAGACTGTTTTCCATATCGTATGCACAGAGCCGACTTCCAGGCTTATGGAGCACTGCAAATATCGTACCAGTCTTTAAAAAGGGTTCACCCTCTGATCCGTCGAACTACAGACCCATTGCCTTGACATGTGCTGTCTGCAAGATAATGGAATCTATCATTCGTGACACAGTCTTATTACACATTGGAAAATACTCCATTATTGACCAGGGTCAGTTTGGTTTCCTCCTTGGCAGATCAGCGGTACATCAGCTACTGTCTGTTCTGGATAGACGGACTTAAATACGACACCATCAATTTCGACTTCAAAAAAGCCTTTGAGTCGGTCATTCACTGTAAGCTTCTTTTAAAGGTTTTGGGCTGTGGAATCGGTGCACGTCTATGGAGTTGGATTTCGGCATTTTTACGAGACGGTCTCAGCGAGCGATTATCGAAATACGCTCTCAGAAAAAAAGGAAATTAATTGTGGGGTTCCGCAGGGATTGGTGTTGGGTCTCCTCCTCTTCGTTATCTACTTAAATGACCTGAATTTAACGAATGATAGCGCTTTTGGCGTAAAATTTGCTGATGATGTCGGCACAGAACATACTCTTCCAGGGAGCTCTGCTGACCTTAGTGTGGAGATCCAAAACGTGGCATATTGGTCTGATGTCTGGCAGCTCCCACCTTCGAAATTAAAATCCCACGCTTTCCACGTTGGTTGGAATAAGAATCATGCAAATTACACCTTAAATAACAAAATATGGCCATCGGTGAACGAAGTGAAAAATCTGGGCATTTTGTTCTCCCCAGACCCAAAATTCTCTCTACACTGCCAGAAAATTAGTTCTTTGGCCTTTAGACGGCTTGCTGTGGTTAATAGATGCTTCACATCTGGAAGCATAAACACGCGAGTATGGGCATTTAAAGTTTTCATAAGACCGCTATGGGAGTACGCCGGTGTGGTCCCCTTACCTGGCTAAAGATATCGACTTGATTAGAGTCTGTACTGCAAAAATTCACAAAGAGTTTGCCGGGGCTGCATGAGGTAGACCATATCGAACGTTTATCGAGGACTGGTCTGGTACTGCTGGAACTTCGAAGAATAAAATTTGATCTAATTCTCACTTTTAAGATTCTAAAGGGTCTGATTTCTGTTGACCTTCCACTTTTTGATTTGGCCAACAGACACAATTCTACTAGAAGACATCTTTTGAAGTTAGAAGTTCAGGAGTTCGAATCTTGACTGTAGAAAAAATTTCTTTTCACTTCGGGTCGTGAATGTATGGAATGCTCTTAGCGCGGAAACGGTGAATGCTCGAAATGTGATTGAATTTTGTAGAATGATAAATAAGCAGTCCTTTAATCGCTTCTTGAAGAGGACGCAGTAATTGTGAAAGAGTTTCAATTTGAAGTCACGGTGTTAGCGCCTCACACCCCTTCCGGCAACCATCCAGAAATGGTGGTAATTTCCATTTTATTTATTTATTTAATATTATATATTATTACTTTTATTATCTTTATTAAGATTGACAATTGGTTTTCGCCAAGCTTTAAACTTGATGTATTATTTCATTATTTTATTATTTTTTAAGAAACATTGACAATGATACCCGGCTTTTTCCCCTCACTTGTCCGTCACGTTTGGCGATGCCATCGGGGACCATTGTGTTCCTGGTAGGTCTAACCTTGGTGGTGAGGCATTCGTGATCCCGACCCATTACCATCAACCCTTCCCCTGCAGCCAAGCCATCCTTTTCGTTTTAAACTTTTAAATTGTTTAACTTTTGTAATTTATATTATTTTATTAATTTTAAATTCGGATGGCAGTTAGTGGCAGTTGATTCTTGTGTTTGTCGATGCCTAGTTAGCTGTTTAATAGTTTTTTTTAACTGGGCGTTGGTATTTTTGTTTGTTTTGTTTTCTTTTTGGTGCATTTTTGATGAAATAAAATTCAACATTGATATAGATAACGAAATTTAGATCCCTCCCATCCCCCTTTGTGACGCCAGCGTAACGTTAGGCATGGGGGGGCCCCCCCCCCCGTCACCCTGAAAATGTAGGGCATACAGTAATGACCAGTGTTTTTGAAAAATAGTGTAGCTAAAAGAACACTTAAAAATTTCGCGAAGAACAATTTTGAGAAAATTATTATGTTACTTCAGACTCTCCTCTCCCTCCCACCCCCCTTCCCTCCAGGCGTCACGTAATTTGTGAACAATACCTAACGTAGAGAATATATTTCCAATTTCTATGGCGTTAGGAAAGTTCGGAAGCTCGAATCCGAGACAGAAGACACACTGGAAAGTGGACCTAGGAAAAAACGCCCCCGACAAAACACCTCAGAAAAAATGCCCCCAACAAATCCCCCCCCCCCTGGGAAAAAACGCACCCAGAAAAAAATGCCCCTAGGAAAAAATGCTCCCACGAAATAATGCCAATAAGTAAATAGTTTGGTTTGCCTCTCCGAATTCGCCCCATCCTTAACTACACTTCCTTAACTAGTAAGGTTCAAAATTGAGCTGGTTTATCTACACGAGCATTAGTTTGCTTCAGATGACACGTGGCTTCAAGAAATTTATTTTAAAAAAGGATGAAATTGTGTAGCAATTCCACACCCCGAGTAGAGATTCCGCTAGCGAATTTTTACCTTACGACACGTCCATCTCCGTTTGCGTTTGATTTACTTTAAAAGATATCCTGTTTTTCTTAAAAACCAATACGACTTAGTGAGGTTAAAATTCTGGGTAACCCCGCGAAGATAGTATCCAATAGACCGATCTAAAAACTAGAGTCTAGAAAAGGGCGATCTAAAAAGTTGGAGACTGTGTCCTGTTTCCATAGACGTTTTTGACGGAAAAGGAAGTTTAGTTTTAAGGAAAAAAAAGTAGCTAAAAAAGAATTATAAATAGAGTTTAGCAAACACGCAAAAATACTTTTTTTTGAATTAATTTCTTGGAGCATTAAGCGATCTGAAGCAAACTAATGGTCTTATAGCTAAGCGTCTTAAATCTGAGGCTAAGATACGATGACCATCACTGGGGCATTTTATCCTACTTGGGGGCGTTTTTTCCTAGGGGCATATTTTCCTACGAGCGTTTTTCCTGAGAGGGTTTTTCCAGGGGTTGTTTTGTTGGTGTCGTCTTTTCTGGGGGCATTTTGTCGGGGGCGTTTTCTGGATACTCTGGCAATTACTATAAAGTGGCAACAACGGGAGTCACGATAAAATGACTACTGCATTACTGATTTTTAAAAATAAGTTTGCCCTTTTACTTCGTCCAGTTTTAACCCTTTAAAGTTTTGCAATTTAATTCCTAAATTCTAATAATTTTTATCACCTCTCCCGAAAAACTGTTCTTTATAAGCTTCTTATTTTTTTCATCAGTTATTACGCACATTGTAACGGCGATTGAAAAGATGGATGCAGACAAGGCACTGTCGTAAATTTGTTTAATATTTGCTCAATATTTGAACATGGCAATTGGTCAGTTTTTTTTTTTTGGAGGCTTTTTGTCCATATGGTCCAGCCTCACTAAGCCTACATTTTACAGTAGTCAGTGACTGAGGAATACGGAGTTCTTTTTATAACACGATTGAAATCTTGAAAGGGTTCTGCAAAAACGAGCTAGCATTTTTATACAGGAGAAAAATGCAATGGAATAATTGCAAACCAAATATTACGAACACGTATTCTTAAAAGAACTCCAGATACTCAGAGCAGCATGGAATAACCAAGTGTAACTCCGAGAGGTTTTTATTGTTACAGTAGCCCAACACTGCAGAATTGTTAATCTAGCATCACTCTGGCAACAAATCAGTAGCATAATGTTCGATCAATTGTTTGGGCATTGTTGCAGCTTGCTTGCAAACCTCTATAAAGCGAATTCGGTCGTTTTTTTTGGCCTGAATTGTACATAATATACTGCTCAGTCTTCCATCAGTTATACAGGTACAATACCCTACTTTGTTTCAGACAGCTTTACAGGGTTTGATGTCAATTTGAGTGTATACAGATGAGCTGATACTAACAACTGATCCGACTTCTCTTCAACTGCAAGTAGCTTCACTGAAGGCCCGTGCTCCTTCATCCTTCAGCAATCTACAGAAATTGGATTTGTCTTTGTATCAACCATTAGGAAACAACGGAGAATTGTCACATTCACAGATAAACTAGTTCTTTGTCTGTTTATGGGACGTTGCGTATAAAAGTTATTTTGTGCCCATCTAGCTCCTCATTAGTATTTAGACCTTTTTGCTGATATGTGCTTCTCCACCTACGTCTTGCCTTCCTTTAGCAGTTACATATGTACATGTAAAGGCTTTAGACATAAAAGTAGTTGGATTCCTCTGATTTCAAATATTGCAAAGCGAGAATGCATTTTATCAGTCAATGCATAAAAAGAGAAGGTCTCACTACTTCTAAACATTCAAAGACCAACACAAAACATATCTTTCTCTACAATGACTGTTCAGCAGAGAGGATCTGGCTTCTCCTTCTCAAAACACCCACGCTGAGCAGCTGGTTCATTCTCGATGTAACACTACAGAGAAAGAATCTGACTCATTTTCAGTCTTTTCTATGAAGAGTCTGGCACCCACTCATGTTGTTAACACTTGCACATGTAATATTGCTCTTCCTTCTATTTGGTTTAAAGACAGGGTTAAATGATTCCGCTCCTTAGTGCACATGTGACTACTCTAGCCTGCAGGATCTGTGTCTTCTACAGCCATTAAACAACAAAAATGCAATTCCTGGGTATTCTTCGACCGTTAGACAGCTACAATACAAGATTTGAGGTCATCTTCAGCCATTAAGCAGCTGCAATACAGGGTTCAGATCTTTTGCAGCCATTAGGCTGCTACAATGCAGCAACCGTATTTTCTGAGCTATTAAGCAGCTACAATACAAGATGCATGCTTAATAGGGTCTTTTTAGAGTCTTGATAGGGTCGTTTTCAGCCGTTACGCAGCTACAGTGCATTCATTAGCCATTATGCAACTATAATGCAAGATCCCGGTCTTCTCCATCAATTAGTCAGCTACCATTATCTGGGGCCAACTTCAGCTCTATAGCTAGCTACAATAAGGGATACACGTCCGCTTTAGCCATTAAGCAGCTACAATACAGGATTCGGCTCTTCTTTAGCTGTCATCTTGTCCCATTAGGCAGCTACAATATAGGGTACGGACCTTCTTCAGCCTTATGCAGCTACACTTACAGGATTATAACTCTTTTACAGCTGTATAACTTCTATATATAAACGTGATAACGTCCTTAGCAGGCTTGATTTTTGGTTGATGTGTGACGTTTAATATTGCTTTCGGCTTATGAGTTACTTTTCAGGCAATTTGGACCATCGGGTAGTAACTCCTACTATTGCAGTGAAACTGATCTAAAGGGAAGCTGTCGAGAGCTATCGCTTTGCTGCATAGATCACATGATTATAGAATGACAGATCCCTAAAAACACCTTGCAAGTATGGGAGGCCACAATGTAGGCCATGCCTTGCAAATATTGGAGGCTGTGATAACTGCCAAATTCAAATCCAAGCAACTGACAACAAGCAAGGATGTAACACAAGAGACCTAAATTGAACTTTGGAGGGCCTGATGAAAACAGTAGGGGTAATGTTGAAAATTAGCAAGACTATGTGAGTGTCTTCTTTGTGAAATTAAGCGATCATGGAGGAAATAAGCCATTTGACAGTTGAATAACAGAATGTAAGGGGGCAGGCCGCAGGGGAGTCCGGCGGAGGAGGCAGGGGCAGTCGGCGCCCTTTTTATTCCATAGTGCCCCCTACAGTATTTCGCTCAGGTATGCGGGAACTGGCTAGACCGGCGTATGTTATGCCGGGGGGGCGCAGCTTGTTGGATAAATAGACCATGGAGGCCTTGAGCCACGCGATGCAACAGCGAAACGCGATCAGCGATTCGCTGTAGCTGATCAGGTGATTATCGCTAAACAGTAAACAGCACGCAATTCAAATCGGGAATGGAAGAGTGGTTGAAAGGTGTACACGGTTGGCAAAAATTAACGAACCGATTCGAAAACTGTGCTGCACGGAAGTAAACATCTATTACACAGTTTTTTTTATGAAAAGTGCAACAACGATCGTGGATTTTTGGTAGCTTTGCTATCGTTTAGTGCAAGAACAAAACTTGACAACAAGTAAGCTAACGTCGTTCGTCGGGCCTGCAATGTCGGACGAATAGCATTTTCAATTATCAAAGTCAAAACGATCCTACTGCTAGCTTGGGTAAGCTGTCATTAGGCTTATTCTCTGAACTGGTCGTTAATTATTGTTTATTGAAAAAATCTTTACACTAGAAGGTAAGAGTGCTGATGACTAGAAAAGTAGTGCTGAACGAAATGCTTTCAAATGTTGTGCTGAACGAAAGGCTACACGTCAAGTCGTCAATGTGCGTGCAGTGCAGTGCAGGCCGTGATGGCGTCAGACATTAGGCCTAACGTACTTGGGTTGGGCAACTACTGCTGCGCCAACATTGTGATTTTTTACTTCAAGAGGAAACGTTTCGTCGTGCGTTTCGTTTAGAAAGTGGAATAAAGTGATTGAAGTGCCAAACATTTGCTGTAGATTTCACTTGATAGTATGGAAGTATGGAGAACCAACCGATCTGATGCAAAAATTGTCTTATTCTAGGCCAAGTACTTTACGGCCAAATTTCCGCAGATGTTAAAAAACAAAACAAAAAACATTAAATAAATCATGAGTACTGCAGTTATTTTTTTACAGCCAAGATTGAACTTTTAAACACCCTTTTACCATTTTTAAGGTTGGGCAACTGTATGATTATGAAGTGTAACAAATTTACCTAAAAGAAACGGAATAAAAAAACAAAACCTTCATTTTATTTTTGAATTTGGTTTTTTTAGTAGACCACTTTACTGCCCCCTCCCCCCCCCCCCAAAAAAAAAAACTATAACACTTAGGCCTAACACATTTGGTTTTTTTGCTTGATTTTCTGGTCCCAGTGCTTTACTTTGAAGTGGTAAAGCTTATATTGAATTTGTATTTTAGACAGCCCATGTTTTAAAGGCATTCTCTGTGTGTTGTGCTATATTTAAGGGAAATCTGTTAATTTGTACTATTTAATGCAAGACGAGGCTTATGTTTCAGTTTCTCACTGCTTTTATGTTTTTATGTTTCAGTTTCTCACTGCTTGGCGAGCTAATGTCTACTGGACTACAAACAATTGAAACCAAACTAGAAAGTATAATCATGAAACAATCAGTGACATTACTTGATTCGATGAGCAAAATGATGTGTATGCAGGAACAGATCCTGCTCAACGCTCAGCCCTGCAGTGTACCTCTTCCAATGCAGGAAATTGATGGCCAAAGCAAAATTGTTGTTAGCACGGTTCTAAATACCCAAAGTGAAGGTAATATACAGGTTGTATCCGCACATGCAGATACACTTTGTGAGTCATCTGTCCCTGGCTTACACTCTGCTGTTGTTAAACCTACATTGATCCAAAGAAACACCCCCTGTAATCCCTTAAGACCGGCTCCAGCTGCTGAACATTTGAACCCCCCCCCCCCCCCATTCAGAATCGGCAGTGTGACAACTTAGGATTAATAACGAATTTCGATGCAGTTACCCCTGAAGTCCCCTCTAACCCTAGCACTCTAATTATTGGAGACTCTCAGGTCAGACATATCAAACTTCCCTCGAAACTTAATTCCAGAACTTGGTGTTTTCCCGGAGCACGCATTGAGCATGTTATAAAATTTATTCCCGAGATCATGAAGTCCCATGCCGAGGCCACTCATGCTGTTCTGTGTCTGGGCACTAACAATATTGGCTATGACTCTCCCAGTAGTATTTCTGAAAGGCTGTCACAGCTAATGAGACTAATAAAAGAGTACCACCCTGAAATCAAACTCTCCATCGTTGGCCTGCTACCCCAGTGGGTCCCAGAAGCTATTTGGTTCGACCTCAAAAACGATTTGGTCCGCTGCAACGGTCACATTATGAACATTTGCAAACTCGAGAATGTAACATACATCTCCATGTGGGATGCTATTATAAATTCCAGGTACCTCTTGGCAGGAGACGGAGTACATTTTTCTGCTATTGGAAAAAAACATTTAACTAACGTGATGACTAAGGCCATTCTGGGAAACTACAGGTGGATAATGGTCTAAATGTAGGCCCAGGTTTTTTCCTCCCTCTTGGATCCTCGTCCCTTCCGTCTACCACAGATACTTCAGATCGGTCTGTTAATTTGAACTCTAATATGCAACTGTCTACTGCTAACCTTACACACACTAACCATAAAGCTCACCTAAATTGTCTGTTTCTAAATGCACGAAGTCTTGTGAACAAACTTGTTGAATTCAATATGTTATTGTTAAGCAATTTATATGACCTTATCTTTGTTGTGGAAACTTGGTTAAATAATACGATAACGGACGCGATGCTGACTGGCAATATATCGTACAACATCGAAAGGAGAGACCGTTTGACTCGTGCTGGTGGCATTTTATTTGCAGCAAAAAAAGGACTCTTGTACCATGTAACAAACGTATGTACTACCGTTGAAGCAATGACTTTGGACCTATTCAATGAAAAGGTTTCGATAACTATTGGGTACATCCCTACTGGGGATGACTTCAATACCGCCACATTAATGTGTGAATACATTAACTCAGAATTTAGATCTGACCGTACCAACGTTATTGTTGGGGATTTCAACCAGCCAACAATTGACTGGCTACATTCAGGAGCAACAGGAAAAACAGGCACTACAATGTTTAACTGTTTCTCAGACTTGGGTTTGGAGCAGTTAGTCATCGAGCCAACACGGGGCAATAATATACTCGACCTTATCTTGGTTGACAATGAACGCACTATTACGGACATTGCTGTCTTACATGGACTCGGTACTAGTGACCATTCTATGCTGTCCTTTTGCATCCACACCATCCATTCAATTGACCCTACTGTGTCAAACGTAAAAATTAAAAAAATTGACTTGGAGGGCATAAAAAATTCTCTTCATGAGATCGATTGGAATCTTAGGATGGTTGATGCTACCGATGTAGATATAATGTGGAATATTTTTATCGCTACTATAAATGACACCTTGGATCAACATAGTACACTGCAAGTCAACTCTTTTCGGCATAAAAAACGCATCCCTCGTGAAGCCAGGAAATTAAGCTCGCGTAAAAAGAGACTTTGGCGCCATTATCAAAGAAATCGCTGTGATGATACCAAATCATTGTATAAGCAAGCTAGCAGGAACTATGCAGATTGTGTAAAGCGATTATCCATCCAAGCTGAAAGTAAAGTTATAAAGGAAGGTAATCTTGGTGCACTTTACAGGTTGGTAAAAAATAAAACTGGAATTAAGCGAAGTCTCCCACCCTTAAAGCTAAAAGGACAGGTGGTATCATCAGACGAGGCAAAGGCAAATGCCTTAAACAATATATTTTCCAAAAACTTCATCTCCGATAATGGAGCCATCCCCGATAATCAGAGGAACCTAATGCATGCGTTCACACAAACCCTAGATAATGTGTCTTTCTCAAGCGAGAAAGTCCTCAAAGCAATTAATGATACAAAAACTAGCCATGCCATTGGTCCTGATGGACTATCCGCATATTTTTACAAAGAAATGCGGAATGAGATTATCTCTCCATTGATGATAATATTTAAATGCTCAATGCAGTCGGGCAAAATACCTAAATGCTGGAAAAAGGCACGTGTAATTCCAATCTTCAAAAAAGGTAATGCATCCGATCCACATAACTACAGACCAATATCTCTTACTTGTGTACCCTGTAAAATTATGGAAAGAATTATTAAAAATGAAATGCTAAATTTCCTAAACGAACAAGATATAATCTCGTATGATCAATTTGGTTTTTTGCCTGGACGCTCAACAACGCTACAGCTACTGGACGTCCTAAACGACTGGACTAGTTGTTTAGATGAGGGTTACCCAGTTGACGTAGTTCTAATTGATTTTGCGAAAGCATTTGACTCCGTTGTCCACCACATTTAAACTAAAAAACATTGGCATCAGAGGGCAACTACTGGCTTGGATTACTGATTTCCTTGTGGGCCGTAGCCAGCGTGTCGTAGTCGGGGAATCGGTGTCAGATGATGCTGTGGTTAAAAGTGGTGTTCCACAGGGGTCAGGTTTAGGTCCATTGTTATTCACTATTTTCTTAAATGATCTATCGCCAACTTCTGCTGGTGTAAAATTGCGAAAATTTGCTGATGACGTTAAACTACACTCTGCAATGAAATCAAGACAGAGTCACATTGGTATCGTACATGAACTTGATGAACTAAAAAACTGGTCAGATCAATGGCAGTTGCCGATTTCGGATAATAAATGCAAAGTGTTGCATATCGGGGGTAAGAATCCATCATATAATTGCTACCTATCGGGTTCAAAATTGGAACCATTAACTACTGTCAAGGATTTAGGTGTCTGGCTCTCTACGAATCTAACGTGGACTCACCACTGTAACGCTGTCATTAAAATAGCAATGCAACGTGCAGCTATTATCAGAAACTGTTTCACTTCTAGGGATGTCCCAACTTTACTGTGGGCCTTTAAAGTATATGTCCGTCCGCTTGTTGAATACGCCAGCCCCGTTTGGTCCCCGTCACTTCGAGGAGACATTCTGAGGTTAGAAAGAGTGCAGCGAGTGTTTACCAAACTTCTCCCAGGGTTCCGAAATATACCATATGCAGCCAGACTGAATAAATTGAAAATTGATTCTTTGGAACTACGCCGGGTAAAAGCCGACCTGTCATTCACATATTGTCTGTTGCATGGTCTCCTGGATTATGATCCATCTCTTTTCTTTGATGTTAATAGAGAAAGGCGGACCAGGGGTCACTCCCTGAAATTGGTTAAGAAACCCTTCAGATTAAACTGCAGAAAATACTTTTTTGTAAATCGGGTCATTAATGTTTGGAATGCTTTACCTGATGATGTTGTCACGGCACCCTCTATAAATTGTTTTAAATTCAGACTAAATAAGTGTAACCTACTACCATACATATCAGACTATTCCTAATGTTATTTTTGCTATATTGTTGTACAGATATTTCTATCTAGCTATATGTATTTGTTATCACTTAATGTTGGTAAGATATAAGCGGTTTCTGGTAAAAGCCCTATCTTACCATTTTGCTAACTTACTCGGCAAATAAACTTTTATTAAATTAGACCTTGGCCATAACACTTATAACTACAGTATGCGAATGGAAGTAAGCTTACCTATAAATTGACATGCTAATTTTTTTTGCTAGTAAACTAGATCTATTTTTTAATCTCAATTTTTTTAACCAAAAGTACTGTAGGTGGAAGTCTTTATGTTCTATGAAGTAATCTGGTCTTTTTTAATTTGGATTTAATCTGGATTTTTTGAAGATGTCTATAGTGAATTTAGCATAAAAAGCAGACAAGGCTTAAGAAGGCTTAAGAAATGCATTAACTTTTGAATACCTGATCATTTTAAGACATTACATTATGGTTGGCCCAAGGCCTACAATTTTACATTGCTTTCCAAATGGCTAATAGGTTTTGACAAATAAGTGCTTGTGAGTTTAATCAATTCATATGTATTTGGACATCCAAGGTCATTGGCAACCTTCACAAATGTCGGTCACCAGTCACCAAATGGCGAACAAAAATGGGCAGTTCTATTTCTGCTCGCCAAAACAGTGACCCGATTTGAAGCTTGGTACTCTTATCTCGACCATACTAGCCTAGCTAGAAAAGAAAGGTTTGCTGTATCTATCCAGCATTTGGAGGGGTAGCAGATATAATCAATATTTCAGCAATGGTGCAGTATCTTTTGGAATTTTGCGTCTGAACAATGTAAAAAATTAAAAACTAAAAATTTGCCTCTGAGTAGAAAATACAAAAGTGATTTGTTTCAATGTAAAGTTTACGGTTCTGGCCAAATGGCAACTGCTAATTGAGTGAGATTTGTGAAGGATGGTCATAGTCAACCCAACGTGCCTAAAAAAAGACATGTAATGAACTGGGAAACAAAATAACTATCATTCTTAGCTTTGGAAAGAAGGTATTTTATCATGTGAAAAACACGTCGAATCGGTTATTTGCTTGTTTGAAGACACAATCTTGATAGATAAAATAATATACCGGTATTTACTTTTAATCGTCCTATCAGGTCTCAAAGCTTCAGGACTAATTATGTTCTTATAGGCCTACTATGTTTTGATAAATAGCATTTTTTTTGTATTTGTAGCAATAAGCAAACTACGTGGGGAAAGGACACGCGATTTAACATGCAATGATTTAAGAAAAATGGCCCTCATTTTGTGTCTTTCCATGAATAAAATTATCCATCATTGTGCTTTTTATCTGGCATTCAGCCCACCCAATACATCTTTGGTTTCAAAATGGCATATTTTAGATTAGTTACGTTCTGGCATTGCTTAAAGAGTGAGTTTTTGAGAGACAGGTACATCTCCTATGGGGCAGGGAAAATGGCAATTTTTGATTTGGCTGAAATTTTTACCAAATGTGCTCTATAGTGTCCTGATCACAACCCAAAAGTCATTTTTTTTCAAAATTTGGCTTCGTTGCCACATTCCAGCTGTTTTTAGTAAAGGGTGCGGGAGGGGTTTTCGAACAGCGTCTCAAAAAAATCATTTTAACGGACCGAGTTTTCACAAAACTTCAGGCAAGCGTAACACTTTTTCAACTTAGCCTACAAGTGTACTCGGCTACCAATACTAGTACATACGTCAAATTTTTGGCACACCCTTGAAGTTAGCGCACACATGACGTGAAAAACAAAATTTTTGTTAGCGATTCTACAAGTTTAGTTTTAGTAAGCCAACTTCCTACAGATGCCAAACTTTTTAGCTTTAATTAGGCCTATGTTTCCCCATTATGAAAACATCACTTTAGTACTGGATGTAGGCTGTCCTTGAATTTTTTAGTAAAACCGGTCCAAACGCAATTTTATTTTCAATTCTAGCATAGCTGCATTTTGAAGCTAAATGTTTCAAAACTTCAGATGACTAAAAAAATATTGGTTGATTTTGTACGACAGTGTTATTAGTGTTTACTATACAGCCTTGTTGTCCGATTTTTGGCACTCGTGTGTATTTTCATAGAAAAATTATCCCATATTTATGTTTGGTAAAATATTCCAACCGCGAACTGAAAATGCCCTACTTAGCCTACTTAGTTGGAGTTGGATGAATTAAAACTGTAAACTAGTAGAATCGCTAACAAAAACATTTTAATGTCATGTGTGACACATATAGAACATTTAGTAGCCTAGCACGCATATAAGTAGAAAAAAGTGGGCCACTTGTCTGAAGTTTTTTGAAAAATCGGTCTCTAAAAATGATTTTTTTTGTGACGCTGTTCAAAAACCTCTTCGTGCCCAGTACATGCAAAATCTACCAAAGGGACTGGTATCCATAATGTAAAATTGTCTGATGAAGAGCGTGATTTTAGGTGAAAGTATACAACAACTTAAGTGATTTGTCAGATTTTGTCTGATGACGCTAATTTTGTCGGGTATCCTAGATATTGGGATACGGTAGATTTTGTATGTATGCCGTGTCCCTTGCTAAGGACAGTTGGAACAGGGCAATGAAACAATATTTTGGAAAAAAAAATGTTTTGGGTTGTAATCAGGACACAGATAAAGCACATTTGGTATATATTTCAGCTAAACCAAAAATTGCCGTAGGCTAATAACAGGTGTCTCTCACTCCGAATCACTCTGAATACTGTGTAATACTGGTAATTTTTAGTAAAT
>JAHWFP010203824.1:7061-25696 GCA_023313725.1 Lithobius niger
CCCCCCCCCCCCCCTTGTTGCAAGTAAACCGGAAATCTAACAAAGTGTTTTCCCGTGCATGTTTTCTATTAAACAATGAGTAGTTTGTCACTACAACCGTGGCTCCATCTAGGAGCAACCAAACCTAAAAATAATTTATATTTGCTGAATTTTAAACCCTAAAACTTCAGAGTCTACTGGACAAACCTGGAAAGCATCTAGCGAAGGTTGCTGCATCAAGCCAGCATTTTTTTTTTTAAACATTTAAGTGTTAAACGGTTTATTTCAGTACAAATTGACTGAAAATTATTTTTACCTGCAATTTTAATTTGTTTAAGTAGACGTTGGAAGTACATCCACAACAAAAGCAACTTCCAGTTAATTCCCGTTTTGGCCTTCACACATCAATTTTAAGTACCTATGCGTTACTCTTTTTGTCACTATCAACGTCTCCCGTTGTGGGAGAATAATTACAAAGATTGTAACGACACTAATTAAATATTCGTTAGGAATATTCTACGGGGGTTGCAACTTGATCCCGGTTGACCCTGCTTTAAGTTTGTACGAAATTTCTTTCTTCCCAAAAAAGAAATCTGTCTACCCCTGGGAGAAAAAGGATAGCCCTGTTTATAAGGTTGTTGTGTTTTTATCCATAAACCTCCCAGTGTTGTATTACTATGTAAACAAGTTGTTTGGTAACCTTAAACCATTCTAGTGGTATTAGTTGCTGTTAAATAGAGCCGGTGTTCTTCTGCGTGTTCACAGAATATTCTCTTCTAAAAGTTATCGCAACCTAGGTTGAGGGTGGACGGCAAGGTGTTTTTGGCCGTCCCACAAAAAAAAAAAAGACGCGGCAATTGGACATAATCCGGACTTGTACGAACGATTAAGCAGCGGGATGCCTCATTTAACAGTATTCTTTTACAAAAACCCTAATTTTGTACCATTTTTCAAGCCTAGTGTGCTTCTTGATAAATGTCTTTTTGCCCCCATTTTCAAATACTTGTATGATATTCCTGCACCAAGCAGCGCGGACAGTATTTAGTTAATGGTTGCAAAAACAGTAAATTTTTTAAACTTGTAACTTTTAATTTGCTTAAAGTTCTCTTAGTCTCAAAAACGTTGGTCCCCCAAAAATACAAAACGGCAAAGTCAACATTTATGTAAACAGTGTATTTTATTTCATGTCAATTTTTGATTAATTTTGGCGGGCTTGTTTTTGCATATCTTGTGTGCACTAACCCTTTTATTCTAGCTTTTATTCCGAGTTCTAAGGAACCCCAAATAAAATCCTGCGTTTGGGGGCGTGTAAACGTGGACCGCTGACAAACCTTCGTTTTGCCAAACGAAGAAATTTTTTTTTCTTGAGCGCACCAAAAACGCAAAAAGACCTCGGTCTTTACCCCTCAGCCGTTTTTTTTAACAATGGACAGAAATGGCCAAACTCTTGAGGAAGCCCAAATTATAAAATTCCATTTGAAAAACTCAAGAAACCAACCGCAGCGCTCCTTCATCATGGCCGCCATTATTGAAACTTGTATCTTTGTATTTCTATTTTCCATATTTTTATCTTAGGGCAAAAAGCCCACAGACACTAGCTTAGTTGTAGATTAGGAGGGGCTGCCTTGGTACTTAACCTCACATACATGTGGATACAGACAACCATTTTTAAGTGTGATATTTTTTATTATGTTTGTCGGCCGCAAGCCTCATGAAAAATTTCCACAACGATCGTTTTGTCTTTTAACTTTAAGATTAAAACATCCAAATTAATTTAATGCGTTATAGCATTCAACTAAGCTAGATTATTTAACCATTTTTCAACCTTTTATATATTCTTTTTACCCCCAGAAATGCTACCATTAGTCCGAAATAATTCGACATTTTACCGGACACGAATTTTAGTGTATATATGTTTGCTTTAGTTCTCCTCTAAACCCGACTGAGACCATCCGAATGCTACTGCTAGCTTGTTCTTCTATTAACCAAAAGATATTTATAAAAGATCCGTTCCAAAGCAATCCGAAAGTCAAACTGTGCATAAAACTTCGAATCCTCAAACCCCCCCTCCCCTAACCAAATCTAGGTGTGGTGTGTAACACTGCAGTTTTCAGTTAAAGCTTATTAAATTTAATAGTAATGCTTTGTGTATTACCCAAGCCCAATTATTAAGCTTTAACCAGAGCCTACTTACGCTGCAAACATGTAAATATTTATTCAATAATTCTAAGTAAAGGCCTATTTCCCAAAGTTCACTTGAGTAAAACTCAAACTGGCCTATCTTTACATGTCCTTACTCCTTCGGCTCTGCACCCAGTCCCTTTGTTCAACCGACTTCTCCTCCCTCTTTCCATTGTTCTCCTGGCCGTCAGCCAATCCGACCCCCGCAGCTCCCCTGCCCGTCCGCGTGAACTTCCGGTCCCTAGCATAAAAACCCCCCAGCTCAAAGCATCTACAGCACAGCCCTGAGCGCTGCTCAGGTGTTCACAGCTCACAGATCTCTCAAGCTAGAAGGGTCACGCCAGTCGGGAGTGGAGACGCCATGTCCGGAGAATGCCATGCCGGGCAGAATGGTAGTGGTTCGTATGTTATAATTTAGCTTTTGAAAGTTTAATTTAGGACCCCCATATTCTAAATTCTAGTTTAAATGTAAACTTAAACTCTCTAGCTTAGAGAAAATTATGGTGATGACGCCTGTAGCGGCATGTTAGGTTCTCTCACCCCATAACGTCAGAGTGGTTCTCTTACTAAAAACCAATTTTCCCAGTTTATTTTAAATGGATTTTTAACTTAAACTACATGACGGTTTGATCTTTGTGGAAGTCAAAGGAAAAATACTGATGCCTAAGTATAAAATTGCCGGGCTTTTTATTTCTTAGAACTGTTCCTGAGGGAACAAAGGGATGTTGATCTTTTGTACTTGGAAAACTTAGAAACATAACTGTGGACGGTTGATCGTCTATGAAACATACTGTCAGATAGACTTTAATGACTTTATTCAGTTGCGGCTGTCAAGTCTTGCGGGTGTCTCCGGGAGCACTCAGTATTACTTTTTCTAATGTGAAAATTTAACTTTATTCAAACACAAGCGTTGTTTGTCTGAATTTGTGAAGTACAGTTGTATATTCAAATTTGTTGCTTTAAATTAATTTGATTCAAAAGCTTGTAGAAGCAAACTATAATTTAAAGTGTCTTTTTCATTCTGTTGCATAAATAAAACCAGGAGTTTTAAGCTTCAGTCTGTTTGCTAGATTGATTAATTGTCTTTTAGTGTAAAATATAAATATGTAGCCCATTATTTTATTTTAGCTAGTTAACCAGTTAAATCCACCGTTGGTGGCAGTGATTACCGACAGTTTTAAGGTTAGGCCCCTTTAATTAGGACCGGCGCTCCATCCCCCATGCTGGGACAGTTTCCCATGCTGTGTTAATGAACGTAAAAAGTGGTCGTAAACACCGTTAAACCTTAAGCTGAAACTCCACGTAAACCAGGGAGACCGGGGGCGTTACAAGCACCTAAGCCGTCGTAGCGTGCGCCGTTACATTAGACTGCGGGTGGTTCACACTTCAATTCACACACTTTATACCGCATTTTTCCAAAAATAACGTTGTTAATTCAGAAATAAAACAAGAGCCCAGGTCAGACTGGAGCTCTTGAGGGAAAGCCTAATCTTGAAAAGACAACGAGAAGAGCATCTACAACGCTCTGGCTGTTAGCCTCTTTAAGGGGCACAGCCTCGGGAAACTTTGTTGCCGGGTCAAGCAATGACAAGATATACCTATAACCAGCCTTACTAGTAGGCTTAATGGGGCCAATGATATCTACAATGTATCGGTTGAATGGCTCCCGGTCCATGGTCACTAGCACCATGGGGGCAACAAACTTCTGTCCAGATTTACCATTTTTCTGGCAGGTTAAACAAGTAGCTACAAAATTGTCAATATCGGTGAAACAATGGGGCCAGTAGAAATTGGTTAACACCCTATCCTTTGTTTTGGATCGGCCTAGATACCCAGCCCATGCATTTGCATGCGCGGTGTTCAACACTAAATCTCTACACTCTTTAGGAAGCACTAGCTGTCTCTCAATTAACGGTCTTCCTAAAGGCCGAAAAGGATTACGGAAAAGCAATCCTTTCTCGATGAAAAACTGTTTGTTTTCATCCTGTTGGTCCAGCGGGAGCTCAGCAGTTTGCCAACAAGGCTGTAAAGTTGGGCAGTTTAACTGCAACTTAGCAAAATCATTTTTGTCAACATTCAGTAAATTTGTTATCTGATCGGTTTGGGGACCTAAAATAGCAGAGTCTAAACTATCTACCTTAGGGCTTACGAATCCTTCCTGAGAAGGGGGAACTATACTAAGTTCTGAATCACTTGAGTCGTTGTCACTGTCAGACTCGATCTCACGATAACTAGATTTGAATTTCGCGAGTTGCTGCTCCGCTCGTGTTTGGGAGCGAGTTACTGCATTAGAATAAGGGGGCAGGGCCTTTAAACCTTTTTCTTCTAATACTGTTTGTGAGGGCACACCCAGAAGCATCTGAAAATGTGGACCCATGTGGTCTGAGACTAAAGCTTCAGATTGTATACGGCCATACGGCGTTTCCACGTCAATAACGGCGATTGCGTGGGCTGTCGTCTGCTCTGTGAGAGCATTGTGACTATGGGATTACTCACCCGTAAATTGCTCAGGTTTCACTAAATCCCCTCCTGCCACATGACCCAAAGAAGACGAAATTCTTTTTCAGGTCCACTGAAAATGAAGCACCTGGCAAAAATCGCTTCAAAACGTTTGAAGGTGCTGAATACATTACAGAAAGGCAAAGCATGGAAATGGGCTCTGCCCTCAAGATGTCGAACGTCTCCGTAATGCTTGGGCGTACTTTGGCGTTCATAACTGTGTTACCAGTACTATGTAAGTTAAAGTTGTGGTCCGTATAGACTCTGAAAATAATAAAGCTTGGCAGTGTGCAGCGTTTGTGCCACGTAGTGATTTTAAAAACTCAGAATTTTGAAGAAGCATAAATTAGAGGCCAATTTGAAAGGTTAGATTGAGCTGCAAGTTGCCTGGAGTTAGAAGCCGATCGAGAGTGACAAGAAGTTGTAGGGTTGTTGGGGAGCATAAACGCTGAGACAACTCTAGTAGGTAAGAGGCAACGTGTTGTGTGTACTGTTCCATAAACCCCTAGCATTTTTAGAGAACAGTCGCCAGAAAGCATGTTACTTGTTAGATTACGATAGGCGTGCCGACTTGGGAAGGGCTGCACTGTAGGTAAAACACTGCAACTGAGAATTGAGTTGTGTGAGTCGAGAAGGCGATAAGCAGATTTGGAATGTAAATTCTGCACCAGTTAATCAGTGTGAGTCTATGCTAAAATTAAAAGTTGCTAAAAAGGGTGTTTATAAATTTGGTAGAACAGAGACGGAGAATGTGCCAATATTTTTTCTCATGATAGAAAATTTAAGGCTAAATTTTACCATGTCAGATAGAAATGGTAGTTTGGCAATTGAAAAGTTAGCGGGAGCATCAGCTAAAGCAGTGGCCCAGATGCCAGAATTAATAAAAGCAATTATTTTTTAGGCTTTTAAGACAGGTATAATTGATTATTTTGAAGGTGAAGGGAAAGAAATAGATTCCATTCGTTCTAATAGAATTCAGATGATTAAAGAGGAGTCACTCCGTGACTATGCCAAGCGTTGGGAGTGTTTGACAGGGGAAATTTGGGTAGTGGGAAGTGATGCCACAGGGTTGAAAAGGGATAGGATTTTGGCAAGTAAAGATAAGAGTTTAAGATCTACCTTTTTCCAAACAGTACCGAGAAATATTAATAAATTTTTGGCATCTATCCAACCTAAATCTTTCCAAGAAGCTAGAGTGGCAGCCATTAAGCATCAGGCTGAGTTGGAGGTTGAAGAAGATTTATGGGGTAAAAAGTGTAAGCATCCTGAACCTCTGTTTGGCGGGAAGCTGCGTGAGCTCGCACCTGAACTCCATGACAAGGCCATGTCAGCCCCCATTACCAAGCCTCAAGGTCAGGGGAATAGGAAAAAACCACTTTCTATGGCAACTTCCGTCCATTCCCCACCGAGCAAGTGAAACTGCAAAAAGAGTTTTCAAGATAAATCAATAAAGAATCCAGCAACCTCTGAAAGACAGCGTTCTCGTTTGCCCTTTCCGTATCGTGCCACTTCTGAATCCACCCCTGCCCCTGAATTAAGGAGAGGTCGAGGCTCCTTTCGTGGCAGGGGAAGGAGGGCTCGATATTGACGCGTTCCTCTCTCATCCTCCCCCTTTTCACCAACAGGTGAGGGGAAGGATTTGGCATCATGTCCGCCAATGGCAGCAAATCACAGACGATGCCTTCACTTTGTCAATCGTCAAAAATGGTTACTCTCCACCTTTCACTTCGATTACAGCGACGTCCTACGAACCTCCCGTCTAGGTCAACAAGCTCCCATTCGATGCCAAGCTCGAAGGAGAAGTTCAGGTTTTGCTCCAAAAGGGAGTAATTCATGTAACAGGACGCCGCTGCTACGACCGGAGGTGCTTGTAACAGCGCCCGACGCTGGTGAATCCGGGTACACTTTCTATCGTTTCCTTTGACTTTTTTGTTACTATTTGATCGAAAACAGCACAACTGCTACAGCCTGGCGTCGGGAGTGGAGCATTTGGGTCTTAAACGTAGGCCTAACCTAACGATAAAAAGCGGGTATCGCTGCCACCAAGGTGGGACAACTAGCTAAGTTAAATTTAGAGAATTATCTAACACTTAACTTCTAGTTTCGAAATAAGAACGTTGTTTGGCGTTTAAAACTCCTGGTTTTTATTTTTGACAAACAAGTAACTTCTGCACTTTACGTTTTAGTTGTATACAAAAAATGCAACTTAGTTTTTCAATAGAAAACAACGACGGAGAATTTTACATTAAATTCTCACACTGGGAATTTTATATTGAAATTCAAATGTATTTTACAAGAACTTCAATTTAGTTCACAACTTAATTACAACAATTTCGATTAGAAAAAGGTGACTTTGTGTAGGCTACGGGGATTGCGCACAAGAGCCCTCTGTTCTATATCTAGCCTCGGCTGAGTGATAGAAGCAGACCTAAAACCTGACAGTTATGTTTCTAATGGTACTCCCAAAAGATCAAGCCGTCCCCATCGAAATTCTAGCTAGAAGTGTGATGTAACCTCCATGAAGTACTATACTTCTGCAAATCTACTAGACTCAATGGCCTTTGTTTACATTTAGCTGCACTAACGAAACGGTGAAATAAAAGCTGGTTTTTAGGAAGGGACCGTGAACCCTTACATTATGGCCGATAAAGTCCTAAATGCCGATGGCTTACCGAACCACAATTTACTTTCAAGACTAATGGTTAGTCTAAATTAAAGTATAAATTTTGAATTGTAGGTCCAAAAGTTAAACTTCTAATCTAAACTAAGTTACATTCGAACCAACTACCTTCACCCGGCATGGTGACGTACGGACTGCGGCATCTCCACTCCCGACCGACGTAGCTACCTCTAGCCTTGAGATTTCTGAGCTGTGCTAAGAATGCAGGTCTGCAGGGTTGGTTTTATACCAGCTGCCTGGCAGCCAGGTAGAGGGTTAGCGCAGACCTGTAGCAGAGTGACGGAGGGGGTGAGTGGGGAAGAGAGGTGAGTCTTGGAGGAGGAGAGACTGACCCAAACCGGCCGAGCTGGCACTACCGGAAGTCGGCCATGACAGCGCAGACGGGCAGGGTAGCTTGGCTGCTCTCTGTGTCTTTACTGCTTGGATATAAACGGAGTTGAGTCAACAAAGGATTTTTAACGGCTTGTGAAACAATTGAAGGCCTAGCATGAGTGCAGTGAGTTTAAAACTCGTAATCAACGTGAGAATAGGCCTATAAAAATTATTAAACAACGATATTATGTATCGCCACTATTGAAGCTAGGGGGAGGGGGGAAACGAAGTGTTTGCTCAGTTTTTAACTTACGAATCGATTTTAATAGAAGAAAAGGCCATTATCGTTTTGCTTTGGGTAGGTAGCCACGCTTGAGAGGAGTGGAAGATACCTAGACAAAAATAAACATAAAATAAACACTGAGTCCGGTAAATAAAAATAAGCATGCACGTTGAGCTTCGGTAGGGTTCATGGCAAGAGTTTACGTTAATATTTTTGCATTTAGAGTGCCTAAATAAAAGATTAAATATACCAGCTTAGGTTTGTTTTTTACGAGTTTGCAGAAGCAGACAAGTGAAAATTAGCGTCGGAGATTTTTCATAAATAATCGAAGTCGTCACCGTAATTATAAATAAAAAATATCAGTTCAAAATTATCTGTACAGGGTTATGAAGTTAAGTACCTTCGCAGAGGAAGCCCCTCCTAGTAAAACACTAAGCTGATGTTTTTAGGCTTTTTGCCTAAGAAAAAAAATGCAATAAATGAAATTTACAAAATATACAGATTTTTGGATTTCTGCCCTCGGGTTTTTGTTCGGTGGTGTTGAGGTGGCCTCACCACGAGTGTTTGGTTCTGGACCACGTTTACACTGACAATGTTTATGCAACTACCGGAGTCACACAAAATTTTTATTTTATGTTTTCCTACGACAGCATTGAACGTGCTGGACTGCAAAATTTCACTGGCATTTTTCCCTACGAGAAAACGTGCATTTGCTTGCTCCGGAGCCTTATGAATAAGTTCGGGGCAGCGATTGCATAAATGTGAGAACGAGCCGCAATCTTAACACGATGTAGCATTACGTCTACTATTGTTAGATTTTACACTAACATTATCGTTACTGGCAGAGCCCCCACTAGGGTTGTCTGTTTGAACACCTGCAGTACCAGGCCGTTTAGCTGCAGCATGGTAATTTTTGTTACCGTTTTTGTTGTTAGTTGAAGCTTTAGAAGCTTAACTAGATGGGTTAACACTAGGTTGTGTTTTACTGTTTCTCAAGGCAGTTTTGACGGCGATTTGCTTATTACATGTGGTAAACTCATCACACGACTTGGCGGCTTCGGCCAGGGTTCCAGTTTTTATTTGATCTGGTTACCATTTACGTAAAGCTTTAGTAAACTGCTCTAATTAAAAAATGTCACATAAACATAAACTGCTCTAAAAGCGTATGATTGACTAGGTTTTCATAACTACCGTTGACTTTGGCTAAAGACAACCATCGGGAAAACAAAGTTTCGGGCTCAAAGGCATGATCATGGAACTGCTGCTCCAGATCCTTTTCAAGTGCACGAAACTGGGTTTGCGAAGATTCTTTCGTTTGGACAAACCTTTCAAGTAGCATATTTTTAACTCCATCATAATCCTAAATTTCTGTGAGAGAAAGCTGATCACAGCTATCTGACTTATACTAAAACGTCTCCCATTAACGGTTGAAGTCCGGTTGCCCACTGATTTCGTGGTTTATTTTAATAAGCATTGTGCGTTCAAAAATTGTAAGGAAACTATTGATTTCCGATTTTGGGCCCCACTTATTGACTAAACGTACTACGTCTGCAATTTTTCCATGTTTTGGTACTGGATTTGGTGGAACTTGTGGATCCGCATTAACACCGTTCGGAGCCGGGTTAACATTTACATTAACAGCATTTAGCATAGCTAATTTTACCTGCTTGTCTATTCTCTGTAATTCTTGGGCACCAGAACGTTCTTTAATTAAAGCATCTTGGTCCTTAACCCTTAAATGCATGAATTATTTTGTGACACTTTTTTTTAAGGACCATATGATAGTTGGGTCAGTCGGGGGATTCGAACCAGCGTTAGCAGGGTTTGGAGACGAGGACGCTGACCACTAGGCTGTTGCTGCTCGCTTTGCTCGGGGTCCCCGGGGACCCCTCACAAAGCTTGCAGTGCGAGTTGGGAGTTAGTTTTTTCACGTTTAGTCAGCTGTTACCTGCAGGCAACCGTATGCAACATGGGGTTAAGGGCTAATTCATGAGAACTTGAATGCGTCAGCAACTTCAAGGTCTCTTAATTTAGTTCTTTAGCTTTTAGAAAAAGTTCATTCTCTTTTTCTGCCAATTCTCTTTTTGATAGAATGGTGTAGTGGCCGAAGCTACGACTGTCGAGGTGCTTGTAGCCTCGCCGACATCAAGATGGTTTTGATCCTTACATTACTTGTCTAGGTGGCGGCTTTTACTTTCCAGGAAACAGCACATTTGTACTACTGGCCCAGTATGGGTAACAGAGAGTCATTTGTCCTAATCGTAGGCTAACTAAGTAACTTTAAGGGGGGTATTCGCTGCCACCAGGTGGGTGGTTAATTGCAGTCCTGATTTTAAGTAATAAGTGGTTTTCTTAATTAGTTAAATCTAGCAATTAATCATACTAGTAAACAACTGGCGTTTCACAAACTCTTGGTTTATTAAATGACAGTTAAATATAAAAACAAGTATTTACATTTCAGACTAGTATCTCTCGAAAATGGCTTTAACACTTTGGGTCCGAAGGACGTACTGGTACGTTTTTATTAATTGTTACTGAGTGCCTACGTCGCACATTTTTATTTGCTATACAAAACTGTGGAGGGCAGCACGTCCGCTGTGCCTCACCCAGAGTCTTTGTTGGACATATTAGTTCACTTTTCAATCGCTAGATGGCAGCACCATGCAGCAGAATTTCTGTTTTTAGGGTTCTAGCTGGAGCGTCTTTTTTTGAAGTGAAAATCAACCTGACGTTGTCAGACGAACATTAAACTGAAACTGGTGATTTTATTGAAACTAACACGCCACAGAGAGGCTCAAATTCAGTGCCAGAAAGTTATTACAGTGAAGAAATATTATTATGGCTAATTTGGAGTGTTTTTTTGAGATTGAGTAGCTTTGTTTGTCACTGGTATGCGTTTCGTTTTTGCCCTCATTTTTTTACAAAAAGAAATACACTTTTTTTGTAAATTTTCACCTAACTTTCCAAAAACTGTGCACTTTCATCTACTATCTAAAAAAAAAATTGTTTTAATTGGTGAAAAACTAACCGAGTTGTGATTTTTTTTTGTAAAACGCTAATACTGTCAGGACCGCCGGACATGCGCAAAACATTATGGCAGGCTCCAAAGTGTTAAATTAAAGCAACAAAGGAATTTACATTAAATTCGATTTCAACCTTTACACGATAAGTGCAAAGAAAAATACAACAATTCCGACTAGAAAAAGTTCAGCCCGGGAACTCGCAAGAACCCGTTATTAAGTGCAAACCTCCGGAATTACATAAAATACTACCAGACTATGTTTTCTAAGTGCAACTTAGAATCAAATCTGCCTTTTAGAATTTGTTACATTTAAGTTACAAAAACTCTGCCAATCAACAAAAACGCTTACATGAGTTTGGGCAACTAGCCATCGAAGTCTTGGCTTCTGCAAACCTAATTGGTTTACGTGATCATTATTAGTTTAGAGTAAGTTCATACAATAAACACGGAAATAAAAGCTGGTTTTTAGTAAGGGACCGTGAACCCTGACGTTATGGGGGAGGGGAACAAAGAATGCCGACCATGGCGTCTCCACCCATAATTTTCTCAAAGGTAAGGTTAAGTTAAGTTTAAAACTAAAATTTCGAATGGGGTTTCCAAAATTAAATTTTCTAAACTCACACTAGACTAATACGAACCACTACCTTTGCCCGGCATGGCAACATTCGGACGGGACATCTCCTTTACCGACTGGCGTAGCTACCTCTGGCTTTGAGATCTGTTGAGCGTATGCTGAGTAGTGAGGGGAGCTGGGGCTTTTTATTCTAGAGGGCGGATTTTGACTGCCACTAGCGTGGACGCCGAGGAGAGCTGCGGGGGTCTGAGTGGTGGAGGTCTTGGAGAACAATGGAAAAGTCTGCTGAGCAAAGGGTTTTTGCTTGGAGCCGTTTGAAGGAACAAACGTGTGACTTAAGAAGTAGAGATAGGCCAGTTGAGTTAACCTCAACGTTTGGAACGTGAAAAAGGCCTTTAATTATTATTGAATGTTTCATTATTAAACCACAATGTTATGCATCGCTACTATTGAAGGAAGGATCTCAATAAATTCTGTTTTTAATAGTAGGAAGCCAGGTTTTACTTTGGGAATGGTTGCCAAGTCGGATTTCCAAGGAACAACTAAGTTATATAAAAAAAACGTGTCCGGTAGTTTTTGGTATCAGCATGTTGCCTAAGCTCCAGTAGTGGTGATGGCAAGTTAAAATATTATAAATATAAAAGATTAAATGTACCGGCACGATGCTATAACACATTTAAGAGTTTCAAGTATTATTTGCAGCCGCAGATAAGGGTTTTGGCAGTTGGAAATTTCTCAAAAGTATTCAAGATCGTCACCGTAAATAAACTTAAGAAATATCAAACAAAGTATGTCTCTACATCAAAATGAGGTTAAGTACCTTCGTAGAGGAAGCCTCTTCTATCAAACACTAATCTAATGTCTTTGGCTTTATGCCTAAGTGAAAAAGATGGAAAGTAAATACAATTTTACAAGTTTTGAAAAATGGCGCCTCGTGCCCTACGTGAGTTACTGCATCGGTTTCATGCGTTTTTCAAATGGTTGTACAGAAAGTTCTAGATGGAATTTTCAGAATCTGTTTCCGGGGGAATACAGATAAAGTTCATGGCTATTTAGAGCTTCAAGGTTGAGGCTGATCGGACCATTTTTTGTGGAGTTACAATTGGTTAAAGTTGGTGTTTTCACGGCACCGCAGCGCCGAGGAAGAAAAAAAATGTTCGTTGCCGTTAACGAAAATTTCTTCAGTTTTTTTATCGTTTGAGCAGAGGTTGCCTCTCAAATCTAGTGAAGAACCGTGCCTTCTTTACAATGGTTGTCACTCTTTTCTCGATAACGCCTTCTAATTCATCAGACTTCTGTTGAGGAAAGTTTATTATCCTCGATTGCATCTCACAGTATTTTTACTGACTCGTGCCTAGTCTCATTCACTGTAAGACTCAATTTTAAACAGGCCTTCTTAACGTCCTTGTTCTGGTTGTCTTTAACGACATCGTTGAAATCCTCCGTATCGGACATTTTCACTTTTGGATTGTCATGTTTCAAAAATATAAAGTTTTTATAAATGAAACTACTATTAAAATGCAGCCGCAAATTAATTTAAGTTTGAGTAGAGCAAGTTACTAAAAACATTCCTCTCCCAAATCCAGTAAGCTATACAATTAATACATTTTTAGGACCCCCAGCACTCTGGTGTACGAATAAATAAACCGCATTTAAATGCAACACTCGGCTTGGCAGCCTATAGCATATCTGATGTACACGTACCCATTTTACACAATCACTGTGCGTTCAGTCAAGTCCAGTCCCACCGGCGATTGAAGATGGCTTGCACACTTTTGGCTGAAGTAGAACGTCTGGTAGTGGTACACTTCACTGTTTCTTGGGCTGTCCAAGTTTCACTGGCTATAGAGGAGCTCCGCTTCCTGGGCAGGACGGCTTCTCCTTACAGATTTTGGATTACTGGGAACATCTCACAGCTGAGCGGATTTCCAAGGTGTTGAAGCAGCAACTCTTGCTTCCTGGCTCCAGAACTTGATTTAGCTTCTGGGGCTGATGGTTTGCACTGTTGTTGACGGCAGTGCTGACGTCAGTTTTTCTGGTGACTATAGTAATGGAGTCACAGACATCTGGGTTGATGAAATGTTCATGCAAAATGGCATAGTAGCATGGCAGGGTAGGAAACGCTTGTAGAAACAGCACCTGTTCATCCAACCGCTGCCACCATTTTGTAACAGCAAATGCTACGACGGACTAGGTACTTATAGAATCCCCGACATCTGGTGTACTTCGGAGCGTTAGAAATTACTCTGAAGTGACTGTTTTGACTTTTGCGAAACAGCACAGTTTGTCTACTGACCCGGCATGGGATAGAGCGATTTATGTCCTAATTATAGGCCTATCTAGTAATTAATAACTGAGGTAAAAGCTGCCGCCACGGTGGGCTAAGTTTAAAAGCTAATCTAAGTTCAAAATAAAAGTGGGCTACATAAATCTAACTCGAGCAATTATTCCACTAGGAAACAAACTGGCGTTTAAAAACACCTGGTTTTTATTTTAGACAGTAAATATAAATGAAAACATACAATTGTTCACTAGTTTACAGACTGGCTTTCAATGAAAGCAATGAGAATTTACATTAGTAATTCGGCAGAGTATAAGCTTGAAAGACAAGATAACAAGTTTACATCAAAATTTTCGTTTAGAAAAAGTTGTCTTTGAGTCCCAATCCTGAAAGACTCTCTGAATTGTAACCGCATACGCTAAGTTACAAAATTAGTCCGTGCAGTTATGTTTCCCGAATTCTCAAGAGGTTAAACTGTCTGCTGTTTAGATTAAAATTAATTTAAAATAAACAAGAAAGAGTTGGTTGTTAAGAAGGGAACCACCCTTACGTTCTGGAAGGCCGGGGACCAGAAATGCCGAATGCTTAGCCAACCACAAAATTTCTCAAAGCTAGAAGTTAGTTTAAGTTAAAACTATAAATTTAGAATGGAGGAATGGAATATGAACTACTACCAATTGCCCGGCATAGCAACATTTGGACCGTGACATCTCCAATCGCGACCAACATGACCACCTCTAGTTTGAGATCTGTAAGCTGTGCTAATGAGTGAAGGCTGCTTGGCCTTTTTATGCCAACAGGTCGGATTCCTAGCCCCCCCCCCCTCCGTGGACGCCGAGGGGAGCTACCCCCTCGCAATTGGCTGAAGGCCTGGAGAACAATGGAAAGTGGGAGAAGTTGGCTGTTTGATTGACAAATCTCTTGGAGAAGTTTGAAGGAAACGAGGCTTGTAAAAAAGGTGCTATTCGAGTTTTACTCGACTAATAAAGTAAAAAAAAGCCTTTTAATTTAAACTGTATTGAATGCAATTAATTGAAGGATTGCTCAGATCTATTGGCATGATTAATAGAAGGACAAGCTAGGGGTTTTACTTTAGGATGGTGGCCACAGTCAGAGTTTTGGTTGGAGATTTTAGCAAGAATTATGTACAACAAAATCGTGTCCGGTAAAATCGTATTGGCAGCAAGGTAAAGAAGAGCATAACATATAATTCGCCAAGATCAACTTAGCAATCAGAAGAATATTTCTCCCATGAAATCATCAATTAGAGCAAATAAAGGATCGACTGCATTAAGGAACGACCCCTGGCAAAAGTGAATGTACAATGTCAGAAGTATATGCTAATCTAAACAACCAACGACTCCTGCATAGAGAAACTCGACAAGCCCCTACTGCATCAACTTTATAAGGGCATACCAATACTAACAGGGTATATGGAAGGAAGACCTCATTTTCTTGTTTGGCCGAAGAGAAGCAATGGAAACCCAACGTTCTTCAGAATGAACCAACCGATCCTGAAGAAGCCACTCCAAAACAGATAAGGGAATGGCAACAGAAGAACTGGGAATGCAAACTCATGCTTATGAGGACCATCGCGCCAAGCATCATTATCCGTTTTCTACGGCACCAATTTGCGATGCAAATGTGGGATCAGTTAGCCCAAGATTACGCCAGAGTTGATCCATTTGACCAGATGAGAAAGTTAGGAGATTTAATGTCTGTAAAGATGACAAATTCAGAAGATGTGCCTAGCTACGTACGAAGAGTAAGAGTTGAAAAAAACGAACCATCTTACTTTGAATGTTCGAAATATTCACGAAGACAAATTTCATGCTCAAATTCAAAAACTTCTAATCCTGAATATGCGAATCTGCGAATTTTCGACAGGCTGCTGACTAATCATGGAAATTTAGTCCGTCTGTCTTCTTCAGGCCACCACAAGTAATTAATTTTCAAAATTTACATTATTTACAATGTCCGACGTGTATCTACTGTTGTGGAAAGCAGACGATGACCGCGACGCGACACGTAGCCCTCCGCATTAATAAGGCAGCTCAATGCCATTTTTTCGCAAGGTGCTCGCTCAGTTCCCTGCTGATGAGATGCTGAATTGAAGGATTTGAGGAGCCTTGTAGGTTCATAAGCACTGAACCACGGGATATTTCTGCTGGATTGCCAGTGATTCAAGGCCCCTCAAATGCACGTCCTTTCTTGAATTTGACTCAAGGAGTGTTTATGTTCAGCTCCAGGCGTCGCTTTCGTCTGCTTTCCACAACAGTAGATGCACGTCGGACATTGTAAATAATGTAAATTTTGTAAATTAATTACTTGTGGTGGCCTGAAGAAGACAGACGACTAAATTTCCATCATTAGTCAGCAGCCTGTCGAAAATTCGCAGATTCGCATATTCAGGATTAGAAGTTTTTGAATTTGAGTGTGAAATTTGTCTTCGTGAAGAGTAAGAGTATTAATGGGTGAGATTACAGCCAACGATTATCCACTCACATAAAATAAAGCATGTATATGGGCATTAAAGGGTATACAACAACCATCGTCAAGTGTTACAAGAGAATCCCTCTTAAGATCAGGTACAGCACTCACGTTTCAACTCTTGCAAACGTAACTGATGGATAGTCTCAACTACCCCACACACGAATAGCCCATCTTCTGTACACCACCAGCAGTTATAGCCCAAGCACAGGGCTATTTGCAGCGAAATCCATAACTTTTACAAGAGTATCACCGTTCAGGACAGGACAGAAACTTCGCCCATTCTAACCAACTACCGCTAACGTTATTGATCAACATTTCGACGCACCACAACAAACTCGTTATTTTTGCAACAATTCTTACTTGGCGGAGGATGACGTTTACAATACTCAGCAGTTTGTACACCCGCAGACGCAAAATACTAACACACAACGTCCAAGAGGATCACCAACCCGGCGAGGATTACCATGATTAAGACAAGTGCTCTGTTCGTTCTGCAAAAGTTCTACACACCAATTTCGGAATTGCGATGCTATCCCCCCTGCACAGGGCCCCCTGGTGCCCAGATGTTGGACCTGTTATGGATGGGGACATTTTCTAACGCTTGTGGCACGCGCCCACGTGCTGCACGTACCCAAAATAGATCCGACAACTTCCAGCAAAATCCACGCAACTTTAATGGACTCCAACACCAAGAAAACAGGCCCCAGTCACAAGCGAATCTGGACAATACGAATCCTGTAAGCCAGCAACAACAAACACTTCCAACGATGACTAACCCAAAGGCAATTGCCTTTTTATGTGAACATCATCAGGCCTACGGACTACAACTCCAGTCAAATGAAAACCGAGAAAATGCGCCGGACAATTTTCAACGTATTACACGACTGCAGGTTGTATCAAACCAAATAGACATAAGTAGCATAAAGAATGACATCCAACCGAATACAGAGGTATTTTTTCATGACTCGGGTTCATCTGTAACGCTCCTAAAGCAATGTTATAAAACCATAGACAGGAAAAAACTGTCAAGATACAGTTGGCTTCAGATGGCATTTGTGCAGTATGGTGTGCTAATTGGTGATATACGGGTGAAAGGATTTGGCCCGAAAGGCAAACCCCTGGCACATTCCACCATACTACACAACGTCATTGACCTCCCAACTGCATCAAAAAACTTGTTACAAATGGAGGGCTTAACTCAAATTTGCGTATCAAAGGTGCTCATGTACGGGGTAAAAAATCCCTCACCATTTAGTGGTGTTTGGTGAAAGACGCCAGCATTTATTTCATACCCCACCACAAATAGACACAAATTATGACGTAGATGGTAAAACCGTATTTAGAGAAGCCCAGCTGCAGGGCAAAACAAATATTGTTTATTACTATCTGCAAAATACTGACCTTCAGTAATTCGTGCTCAAATCGCTATTTTGGCTTTTCAATGCTCAAAAAAAAAAACTTATTTTGTTGTCTCTGTGAGTTTTCCCCTCTGCCCGCCAGGCGAGCTGCTTTGTTATCAACAGATGCAGCTGCCAGTTTGGATTGATCCTCACATTCGCTTGGGTACGTTGAAGTTTCAACGTGTTGTGGTTTGGAGCTCAAATGAAAACGTCACCCGTGAGTGAGGAAGAGGATCAGAGAAAAAATCGAATCAGGGAATTATGCAGTGTGCACTTGCTTAAAAACACCACAGGATCTCCACCCTTCGTGCCGTAAATGCAGAGAATGTGATTTCGTGAAAAAGTTTTGTGATTTGTGCTCCTTGCACGAAGCTGCATCTATTAAACACATCCTTCGGGCTTGGCACAAAACGGATAACAAGAAAGCAAACAGGGACAAGAAAGAGGGTAATCTATGTGTAAATGAACGGTTAAGTAAAACGGGGGTAGATCCGAAAGCGCCCGCTATTTTCTGAGATTCTTCTAGTGAAGTTTCAACGCCCAATTTCGGGGGATTTGCCCCGACAGATCGCACTCGTTATGAGAACAATACTTTGGGTGCGGTCATTATGGCGGCAAAAGAAATGGCGGCGGTAACGGCAAATTTAAAGGCAGACGAGTCAAGGGTACAGATTACTCAAGACGTAAATAAATCACTAGACACTAAGATTGGGACCTTGAAAGTTGGGACCTTGAAAGTTGAAGCAACGTAGTCCTGCTAGTGTTCCAGCCACGGTGACTAAACCTGTAGTTATTGTGAACGAGGTAGATTTAAATGTGAACACAGTCATGATCGGCGATAACCACTCGTCGGGCATTTTGGAAACAAAACTTAGACTGTTTTACAAATGTAAGGTGCATTCCAGTGGCATGGTGGCTTTTTTTTTTGGTG
>JAHWFP010203824.1:35102-45381 GCA_023313725.1 Lithobius niger
AAAGGCAAATAAATATAAACAATTACATTTAAAATCAACTAGTGTCAGAACAAGAAAGCTTTAAATAAAAAACACGGCGATTTTTACAACAGGAAAAATCAACAAGAATTTACATTAAATTCAACTCAAACTTCAACTACAAGATGAAGAGTAAAAACGACAATTTTGATTAGAAAATGCTTGTGGGACCTCGGGAACCCGTTATAACGTGCAAACCGCGGGAATTACATGAAATAAATCTGTTTGGTGCAAACCGCGGGAATTACACACAAATAATCAAGATTATGTTTCTTAAGTCCGACCTAAAATCAAATCAACAAATCTGTAGATCCTTAGTAGTTGGGGAAGCACCCTGAAAATACGTCGTCTAAATGCAGATATAGTGTTTAGATTAAGTTCATAATAATAAACACGGGAAGAAAGCTGGTTTTTAGAAAGGGACCGTGAACCCTGACGTTATGGCGATGGGGGCCTAGAATGCCGACTATGGCTCCACCTCCATAATTCCCTCAAAGCTTAAGGTTAGGTTAATTTAAAACTAAAGTTTCGAATGGGGTTTCCAAAATAAAATTTTCTAAACTAACACTAGTCTAATACGAACCAACTACCTTTGCCCGGCATGGCAACATTCGGACGGGACATCTCCTATACCGACTGGCGTAGTCACCTCTGGCTTTGAGATCTGCTGAGCGTGTGCTAACGATTGCCTCCTGGGGCTGGGGTTATATACACATTACCGGAAGTTGGCGCGGACGCCGAGGATAGCTACGGAGGTCTGATTGGCTGAGGGCCTTGAGAACAATAGAAAAGTCGGCAGCGCAAAGGATTTTTCGCTTGGTGCCGTTTGAAGGAATAACTATGGACTGCGTGATAAAGAGAGGCCTGTAGAGTTATACTCATTGTTTGGAACGTGAATAAGGCCTTTATTTACTACGGATTGTTTTCTTATTTGACCACGATGTTAAGCATCGCGACTATTGAAGGAATGATCTCAATAAATTCGATTATTAACATTGGGAAGCCAGGTTTACTTTGGGAAATTGAAAGCCAAGTCGGTTTTGCTACGAACAACTACGGAAGATTAGAAAAGACGTGTACGGGAAAATTCATAAGTTAGATGTTGCCTAAGCTCCGGTAGTTGGGATGGCAAAAGATTACGTTAAAAGATTATTATAAAACAAAAGTTAAGGTTACCAGCGAATCCTAAAACGCATTTTAATTAGTTGAGTTAATATTTATAGACGTAAAATTAGGGTTTTTGGATGTTGGACATTTCTCAAGTGCATCTTAGATCGTCACCTTAAATCTACTTATAGTAGGGCCACTAAGAGAATGACTTGGTTTTATCATTGATTGTTTAAGTCGTGACCTCGCTTGCTTGTTTTAGGTGCATGCAAGGTGCACTCTTGGCCATTCATTACCCGTTACCAAGGATGCTTCCATGGTTGTCAGCGCTACATTTACAATCGGATCGAGGTCGTCCGTGCATTAGCAATGAATTCAATTGGAATGATCGTTTTGAGACGTTGTTATGGCTTCGTCAACACATAAAATAATTTGAGCAGTAAAGAAAGATAATTTGTGGTTCCTCTCATAACATAGTGAAGTGAGAAAATTTTTGTTCCACTAGAAGTACTTTTAAAAACAATATACACTTAAAAACAAGGTTCGTTACTGAAAATATAAACGTCGCTCTCGCTTAAAGCATCATTCATCCTCCCCTATGGTTGCCAGGCAACAACAAGTTACGCAGGCAAGCCATCCAAATTCAGCTGCCCAAAATCCAAACAAACAAAATAATAGTGAAATATTATATTAATCTTTTTAATTTTTTTTTATTAAATAAGTAAAATTTAAATTTTACTTTAAATAAGTAAAGTAAAATAAGACAAATGAAGAATAAGACGAGCTCCACATGTCTAAAATAAGCATACTATACCTAACACGAAAAACTGTTGGACTGCGTACGGCAACTGTTAAATCGGCCGTAGCCGTCTCGTGATTTCGGCAGTGTTCTATTACTTTCGATAACAAAAGCCTGGCGAGTTGAAAATAGTTTACAATAAATTTACACGTGTTACCTTGAAACGTGTGCAAATCCTGGATAAACGGGGAAAACAAATACATTGACAGTGTTAGTGTCAAACTCTCTCGTTGACCTCTCGTTTGTTTACATACGTAGAACAAAGTGTAGCTGTAAATCAACATCTGTTTTGTCAACTCCCGAACATTTCGTGAGATTTCTTGTATCCAGACGTTAATTCTGTAGTGTTGCACGTATCTTCTTTCAATGATTTGCTCTGTTGACAAACATTTTGAATCGTAGCACGAAACACGGAATCGGTGCATCGTTATCCCGCGTTTCTTTATCACCGCCCCTTACTTTAATTGCTGTATAGCGCCGATTGCTACCATAAAAATATGGAAAACTAGGTGCGCTTCGCGGCCCCCCCCCCCCCCCAATCCTCACGTCAATTTGTCAATTTAGTTTGTAATACAGTACAGTGTAATCAGCAGCTGGGAAATAACACAAATAAGAGCACAATGGATTTTTATTTTTATTTACCAAGACTTCTAACAAGACGGTTATCCTTTTTCCAGCAAACCCCAAGCATTCCTTTGCTCTGCCGACACTTTCTTAAGAATAGGGAGTTGTTTATTTGTACGCATGTCTACAATAATACGTCTTATTGACGTGTCGAAAAAATTGAGCTGCAAAATGGGTGATAGACGCGGCCTTTTTTTTTCCCCCCGGCGTCTCTACATCACTTGCCGGAAAAGCTATAGGCTTAACGCGCCTTGCATGAGACGTGTAGCAATTTAGCAAAACGTTATAACACTCCAGTAGCAGCCACTGCACACTTTCAGGATTGCGTGTTAGTTCTATACTCTCCAAATTCACTCACCCTGGGTTTGAAATACTAGACGACGTTTTAAACATCTCCAGAGCTTGACTGTGTTAAGTTTTACCGCGCTTCGCTAACGGAGTCAAATTCGGCGCCATGTCTGGGCTCGATTGAACTCACTGTTGGCAAGGTGCACCTATCCTACTGGCAAAAAAGCGCGATATTCGACGAACGCCGAGTCATTCTTTCAGTGGCCGGACTCTAAGAAATACCAAACCAAAGTATCTGTACAATTATTTTGGGAGGTTAAGTACCTTCGTAGAGGAAGCTCCTTCCCTACAAACACTAAACTAATGTTTTCGGCTTTGTGCCTAAGTGAAAATTAAAGCATATACAAATTTTTACAAGTGGCGAAAATGGCGTCTCGTGCGCTACGGTGATTTTACGGCATCAGTTTCATGCGTTTTTCTTAAGGATGCTGTGAAAGTTCTAGAAGGAATTTTCGTGTTCTGTTTTTGGGGGAAAACAGATGAAGTTCGTGGCTATTAAGAGCTGTTTAGATGAGACGGATTGGTCCATTTTCTTGGAAGATACAGGCGTTTGAATTTCGGGGTTTTTCACGGCTGGGGTGCCGAGAAAAAAAAAAAGTGTTCGTTGCCGTAAACGAAGTTTCCCTCAGGTTGTTGATAGTTTGAGTTGAGGTATCCTCTCAAATCGGGTGAAGAGCTCAGGCCTTCTATACAACCTCAAATATCTTGTACAGACACACCTTGAATGATATTTTTTATTTGTAACAGGGCCGTAAAACCCGGTGCGGCCGGTCCGGCCATGGCCGCACCACTTTTCCGGGGAAAAAAATGCTTTATTTGCCCGAATTGTCGAATGCAGACATGATGCGACGTTCATAATCCAGGAGGCAGCAACGCTAAATTTTCTGCTACGCCGTTATAATAGTTCCGGAATTTAGCCACTGAACCATTGAGTTAGATATATTGTTGCACTGAACAGCATCGCTGCATACGCTGCGCTGACAGTAAATGCTGAAATTTGATACTGCTGTATGGTGCAACCAACTTCTAAACTCGTCACTCCAACTCACGAATCCGGCTTGATGCAAATGCTCATAATGTCACTATTGAAGACGATGAAACACCATACAATATTTGCATTAACATGGTCAGTTCGCATGGGATGGTGCTGCACTCTAGTGGTTGATTTCAACACTCTTGCACCCAGATTTATTTATGTAGTTTTTCATGTTTTAAGCAGTTAAAAAAAAAAGATATTTGCTTGGTAGCATTTTTGTATACATTAATAGTTTAAAAGGTTTTTTTTTTATCGTTTTGTCATAATTTAGAAGCATTATTCGAATGTTTCCCTATTAGCTAAACGTGGGTCGTACCTGCTGCGAGAGTACATTGTCTCTAGACGTAAACATGGCGTGAAGGATTTACCAAATATCGGTGATTTAATGGATACTAACCGAAGCTCAGAATTTTGACATGGTACCAACCAACAACAATACCCTAATCTCTAAACTGGCATTATTTTTTAAATTCAAATAATTAGGCTACTGCAGTAAAACTTTGAACCATATTTTAATTAACTAATAAAATCTTGAGAATTTTGTTCAAACGTGGCCTTCATAAGCTAAGGCAATACAGTACGGAAAATTGCTTCAGCTTCTGGGCCTCTACCATAGGCGCACCACTTCAGATTTGCTTCCTACGGCCCTGTGTAATACGAATGCCGACTTTCGTTATTTATGAAAAATGTCCGATAACCAAATTCACTTGTCTGCTCCTGCAAACAACTGATATTTCACGTAAATACTTTTTAACTTAATTTAAAATACTCTGCTGGTATATTTAACCTTTTATTTTTATGCACGGATGAACTCTAAAGTTAAATTCTTGCCATGAACCCTACCGGAGCTCAATGTTTGTGTTTGTCTTTAGTTTAACGGACCTAGTGTATTTTTTAATGTTTATTTTGTTTAGGCATCTTCAACCACTCGTCTCCAGCGGGCTACCTTCCCAAAGCAAACAAACTAGCCTTTCCTGCAATTAATTACAGTCTATAATGATAAAACTGAGCATACTTCGTTCCCCCCTCCCCTCCTTCAATAGTTGCGATACCTAATATTGTAGTTTCAATTTGTAGGCCTAAATCACATTGTTACGAGTTTTAAACTCAATTGCACTTCCATGCCAGGCCTCTAAACTGTAAACGAGCGCCACCGAAAAACGCCTGTTTTTCCAAAAATGAAATTTTTTTTTCTCGAGGCACCCAAATGCCTCGCCGAGGCATATTTGGCCGTTTTCGCAATAATGGTCCGATTTCCACAAACTCTTCGACATTTAATAGCCTGTCAAAATACAAGACTCTTGGGGAAGCCCAAATCCGGACTTTCTTCCTTGAAGACCATTAAAACTACATTTGAAGATTGACCAAAATCGACTACATCGCACTTTCGTCATGACCGCCATTATAAAACTCTGTATTTCTGTATCTTCATTTTATTCTTTTCTTTTAGGGCAAAAAGCCCAAACATATTAGCTTAGTGTATTGTATGAGGTTTGTACAGACAACCATTTTGAAGTGTGATATTTTTTATTGTGTTTGTCGGCCGCAATCCATATGGAAAATTTCCACAACGATCGAATTTTAACTTTAAACTTTTAAACGTTAAATGTTCTCTGTAACTTAATGCGTTATAGCATTCAACTAGCTAGTTTATTTAACTGCATTTATACTTTATTTATATTCTTTTACCCCCAGAAACACTACCATATGTCCAAACGTATAAACTCATTACGACCTGGCATTCTACCGGACACGAATTTTTCAGTGTATATATGTTTATTTTAGTTCTCCTCTGGACCTGACTGTGACCTACCGAAATCTGCAAATAGCTTGATCTACTATTAAACACTAAAAGAATTCTTAAAAAGATCTGTTCAAACCAAATCCGAAAGTCCAACTGTGCAAAAACTTCGAATTCCCCATTTTTGCCCCCCTCCCCAGCCAAAACTAGTTGTGGTGTTTAACACTACAGTTTACCGTTAAAGCTTGTTTAATTTAATAGTAATGTTCTAGACATTACCCAAAGCCAAGTAATAAGCTTTAACAAGAGCCTATTCACGTTGCAAACATGTAAATATTCAATCCGTAGCCAATAATACAAAGTAAAGGCCCATTTCCGAAAGTTAAATTGAGTGAAACTCAAAACAGGCCTATCTTTTTCCGTTTTACATGTTCCTACTCCTTCAAACGGCTCTGCACCCAGTTCCTTTGTTCATCCGACTTCTCCTCCCACTTTCCATTGTTCTCAAGGCCCTCGGCCAATCAGACCCCCGCAGCTCTCCTCGGCGTCCGCGCTAAGGTCCAGAAAATCCGCTGCTCCAGCATAAAAAGCCCCAGTTGCCCTCCCTCTACAGCTCAGCACAGCACAGCTCACAGATCTCAAGCTAGAGACCGGTCACGCCAGTCGGGAGTGGAGACGCCATGTCCGGAGAATGCCATGCCGGGCACGATGGTAGTGGTTCGTATGTTATGGTTTAGCTTTTGAAAGTTTAATTTAGGACCCCCATATTCTAAATTCTAGTTTAATTGTAAACTTAACTCTCTAGCTAGGGAAAATTATGGTGGTGACGCCTGTAGCGGCATCTTAGGTTTCTTTCACCCCATAACGTCAGAGTGGTTCTCTTCCTAAAAACCAAATTTTTCCAGTTTATTTTAAATGGATTTTTAATCTAAACTAAATGACGGTTTGATCTTTGTGGAAGGCAAATTGAAACAAACTGATGCCTAAGTGTAAAATTGCCGGGCTTTTTATTACTTAGAACAGTTCTCGAGGGAACTAAGGGAGGTTGATCTTTTTGTGCTTGGAAAACTTAGAAACATAACTGTGGACGGTTGATCATGTTGAAACATACTGTCAGATAGACTTTAATCAGTTGCGGCTGTCAAGTCTTGCGGGTGTCTCCGGGAGCACTCATGATTTACTTTTTCTAATGTGAAAATTTAAAACTTTATTCAAACCAAGTGTGTTTGTCTGAATTTATGAAATACTAAGTGTATATTCAAACTTGCTACTTTATGTAAATGTAAACTTGTTGCCTATTTAAATAATTGGTATTCAAAAGCTTTTAGAAGCAAACTATAATGTAAAGTGTACTTTCATTCTCTGTCGCAATAATAAAACCAGGAGTTTTAAGCTTCAGTCGTTTGCTAGATTTGATTAATTGTATTTTAGTGTAAAATTAAATATGTAGCCCATTTTTAGATTTTAGCTAGTTAAACAGTTAAATCCACCGTTGGTGGCAGCGATACCGACAATTTAAGGTTAGGCCCCTTTAATTAGGACCGGCGCTTCATCCCCCATGCTGGGACAGTGTCCATGCTGTGTTGTATAACGAAAAAAGTCGTCGTAAACACCGTAGAAACCTCAAGCTGAAACTCCACGTACACCAGGGAAACCGGGGGCGTTACAAGCACCTAAGCCGTCGTAGCGTCCGCCGTTACAACTGGTGGCAGCGGTGGGATGAACAGGTGCTGTTCCCGTCAAGCGTTTTCCCCCCTGCCATGCTACATGCCTAGAAGGATGCAAGCCATTTCCAACTAGATGTCTGTGGTCTAGCCAAACATGGCCACGAAGCAGATGCCTGTGACTAAGTTACACAAAGTCACGAAGCAGAAGTCGTACTAACGTTATAAAAAGTACAACCCCCGCCGCAGCTCCAACAACTGCCGGCGCCAGGAAGCAGCCGCTGCCGCTTCCAGTAGACGTCCTCCCGTCAAGAGCCGTCTCAACCCCAACCGATGCTGTAGGAGAAGAGGCCCGAGAGGGAAACTACGCTCCGTGCAGCCAAGCCGTGGATTTTGCGTGCAACGCCGAAGTCCCGTGGATTTGACCGCCCACCAGTGACGATCGACTCCCGTGAAAATCAGTGCCGAACTTCCCGTACTACGGTGGAACGGAAGGACAGACTGACCGTACAGCGATTGTACCCTTGGGTAAGTGTACATGAGATATGCTTAGAGGCCGCCAAGCCGAGTGTTGTAGTTGATAGCATTTATGCAATTTAGCTATTCATATACCAGAGTGCTGGGGGTTTTGAAAGTGTATTTTTTTATGTGCAATCTTACTGGATTTGGGAGAGAAGTCTTTTAAATAATTCGCTTAGCTCAAAAGTAACGTTAAATTTTAAGCGGCTGCTTTTAATTTTTGTTTCATTTATAAACGCTTTATTTTGAAACCACGTTAACCATTAAGACTCAAAATGTCCGAAATGGAAGAATTAGACGAAATCATTCGTGATATCACAAACAAGGACTTAAAGAAGGCCTGTTTGAACTTAGGCTTTACAGTCAGTGATTCTAGAGCAGAATCCCAACAAATCTTGCAAGCAGCCCTCGAAGACGGCAAACTTGATTTAAGTGAACTTTCCGACGCACTAGCTAACGCTATTGAAAGGAGAGAAGCGGCTATTTTTGCCAAGAAAGAATTAGCCACTAAAGAAAATGAACTGTTTTTAAAAGCAGAAGAATTAAAGTTAAGAGCCCTAGAGGTGGCGGATGCAGAAAAACGCCGGGCTCATGAATTAGCTCTTAAAGATCAAGAGGCTCAAATTCGAGACCGAGAAGCTGCTCTTAAAGCCCAAGAAAGGGACCAAGAAGCACAAATTAGTGATCGTGCCAGTGCTATGGAATTAGCTAAACTGGACAAGCAGCTCGAACTAGCGAAGCTAAATGCTGCTACTTTAAATCTTAACCCCGCTCCTAATGGAGCTAACGGTGCTCCCCCAACTCCCCCGAATCCAGTTGCAAAACATGGTAAAGTGGCCGACATAGTTCGACTAGTAAATAGTTCGACTAGGCTAGAGGTAGCTACGCCGGTCGGGAGTGGAGATGGCGCGGTCCGATCGTTGCCATGCCGGGCAAAGGTAGTGGGTTCGTATGTAACTTAGCTTAGATTAATTTTTATTTTTTGGACTCTTCAATTCAAAATTAACCTAACTTCTTAGCCTTGAAAGTAAATTATGGTGCGTTAAGCCATCGGTATTTAGGACGTTAACGGCCATAATGTAAGGGTTCACGGTCCCTTCTAAAAACCAGCTTTTTCTCGCCGTTTTCTTTAGCGTAGCTAAATGTAAACAAAGGCCATTGGGTCAGTTAGATTTGCAGAAGCATAGCACTTCATGGAGGTTACATCCCATTTCTAATGTGAATTCCGATGGGTACGGTTTGATCTTTTGGGAGTACCATCTGAAACATAACTGTAAGTTAAGGTCTACTTTTATCGATCAGCTGCGGCTGTGCATAAAATAGAGGGCTCTTACGAAATCCCCGTTGCTTACTCAAAGTCACTTTTTCTATTTGAAATTGTTGTAATTTATTTTTGAACTCAATCCAAGTTCATGTAAAATCTCACGAATTTTTATGTAAAATTCTCCGTTGTTTTTTTCACTAAAAACTAAGTTACTGTTGTGTAAATAAATTAAAATGTAAAGTGCTATCTTTTCATGTTTGACTAAAAATAAAACCAGGAGTTTTAAACGCCAAACAAGTTATTATTTAATGAAACTAGACGTTAAGATTTAAGATAATTCTCGCAAATTTAGCTTAGCTAGTTTTCCCACCTTGGTGGCAGCCATACCGGCTTTTTGTCGTCAGTTAGGCCTAGATTAGGACCTCAATGCTCCATTCCCTACACCGGGACCGTAGCGGTTGTGCTGTAGAAACCTGTACCAAAGTCAAAAGTGTACGATAGAAATCTAAACCCAGTTTCACCAGCGTCGGGGAATGCTACAAGCACCTAGACCATTGTAGCATCCGTTACGGCCCCGTTACAAGTGGTGGCAGCGGTGGGACGAACAGGTGCTGTTGCCGCAAACGTGTCCCCCCCCCCCTGCCATGCTACTATACCATTTGTGTTGAACATTTCTTCACCTAGATGTCCGTGACTCCGTCACTATAGTCACAGAAGAAGATGTTCTCATTGTAGTCAAAAATCAATGCAAAACCCGATGTCCGCACTACAGTCAAAAATAGTGCAAACCATCAGCTCCAGCGACAAAGCCAGTTCCGGAGCCAGGAAGCAAGACTAGCAAAGTCCGTCCCCCCCTCCCCGACGTGGAAATCCGCATGCCGTGAGATGTTCTCCATTGACCGCCAGCAGTGTAGAGGATTCAGCCGATCCCGGACGCGAAGCTCCGTCACCGCCTTCAGTAACCTGTGGACCTTGGACTAAAACCAACGATACTGTGTAGTGAACCTCTGCCGGAGACATTTTACTACAGTGAAAAATTGTGCAAGCCACTTCAATCTTCAGGTGGGAATTTTGGACTGGACTTGACAGACCGCACAACGATTGTGCAAAACGGGGTAAGTGTGCATAAGATATGCTTAAGGTCGCCAAGCCGAGTGTT
>JAHWFP010203824.1:45481-72221 GCA_023313725.1 Lithobius niger
CAGTTCCGAAGCCAGAAGGCAAGACTAGCGAAGTCCCCCCCCCCCCCCCACGTGGAAATCCGCATGCCGTGAGATGTTCTCCGTCGACCGCCAGCAGTGAGAAGGATTCGGCCGATCCCGGACGCGAAGCTCCGTCACCGCCTTCAGTATCCCGTGGACCTTGGACTAAAACCAACGATCCTGTGTAGTGAACCTCTGCCAGAGACATTTAACCACCGTGAAAAATTGTGCAGGCTACTTCAGTCTTTAGGTGGGAATTTTGGATTGGACTTGACAGACCGCACAGCGATTGTGTAAAAGGGTAAGTGTGCATAAGATATGCTTAAGGTCGCCAAGCCGAGTGTTGTGGTTAGATGTATTTATGTAATTTAATCGTTTATACACCCGAGTGCTAGGGGTCTAAAATAAGCGTATTTCTTGCTAAAACTTACGGGAATTGGGAGAGAAGTTTTTTAAATAATTCGCTTTGCTCAATCTAAAGTAAATTAATTTGCGGCTGCATTTTAATGTGGGAATTTCATTTATAAGAGTTTTATTTTTAAAATTTAAAGTACAAAAATGTCCAACATGGATGATTTCGAAGCTGTCGTTAAAGACATTCAGTTTAAAGACCTGAAAAAAGCCTGTGTAAAATTAGGCCTAACCGTTTGTGAAACCAGGCATGAATCAGTCACAGTACTGAAAAATTCAGTAGAAGACGAAAAAATTTCTGTCGAAGACCTCTCTGACGAACTAGCTCCGGCTATAGAAAAGAGAGAGGCCACTATCTTCCAAAAAAAGGAATTGGCCACTAAAGAGCAAGAGCTTGCACTTAAAGCTGAAGAGTTAAGGTTAAGAGCGTTAGAAATAGCGGATGTACAACAACTCCGTGCTCAGCTCATGAACTAGCCTTAAGGGACCAAGAGGCCCAAATCAGAGATCGAGATGCCCTATTAAAGGAGCAGGAAGCACAAAATAGCTAACGCGCTAGTGCTCGTGAAATATTAAAATTAGACAAGCAGATCGAACTAGCAAGGCTAACGGCTGCTAATCTTAACAGTAGTTCAAACCCCAACAGTGGTACCTCAACCCCTTCTACTCCCAGTGTGCCTGTAAACAAATCTGGTAAATTGCTGACGCCATAAGGCTTGTAAATAAGTGGACTTCCAAATCGGAAATCAATAGCTTTGTAAAGATTTTTGAAAAGACTATGGAAACTCGGCGAATTGATAAATCTGAGTGGGTGGTGGGTTTACAACCTCTCTTGGGAAATATTTTTGATCAAATGTCAGTGATAGAAATGCATAACTATGAACTAGTCAAAAACAGGTTACTAGAAAGGTTTGTTCAAACTAAAGAGTCGGTTCATGTCCAGTTTCGTTCTCTTGAACGTGAACCCGAACAGCTGTTCCACGAACACGCTTTCGAACTAGAAACCCTATTTTCAAGATGGGTGTCCCTAGCTGAAATTAACAACAGCTATGACAAGTTGGCTAATCATATCTTACTTGAACAGTTTACCAAATCGTGTCCAATTGCTTTACGCAAATGGTTGCCGGACCAGATAAAGACTGGAACGTTACAAGAAGCAGTCAAACTCTGTGACGAGTTTACAACCAGAAATAAACAAATTTCTGCTGACATGGCCCTTAAAACAGAGAAGGCACAAACTAGTGCATCATCTGGACAAGCTTCTAAAGCTTCCTCCAATTTCCGAAGTAGCAACAAAACCTCTTCCACTGCAGCTAAACCAGCTGGTTCTGCAGCATTTATGCCGATTCGAGTAAAGGAGACTCGGCAAGCAGCAATAATTCCAATCGCGAATTTGACCGCCAAAGAAGTTAAAAGAAGGTGTTAGCTTCTTTTGCAACAAAATCGGCCACCGGAAATCCGAGTGCCGTATGCGTATAGCCCAAGAGGCTAAGTCAGCCACTGATGCTGAGTGTCATTTTGTAAGTAACAATCCTCCCAAAATGGTCCTAGCTAAACACATTCACGAATGGTCTGTGAATGGCACCAAATGCCTTGTTTTACGAGACACAGGCTCAACACACGACGTAACTGCAAGGGATTTTGTGAAACCCGAGCAGTTCACGGGTGAATACACCCATTGTCACAATGCTCTTACAGAGCAGACAACCGCCCACGCAATCGCCGTTATTGACGTGGAAACTCCGTACGGTCGTATACAGTCAGAGGCCCTGGTCTCGGACCACATGGCTCCACATTTCCAGATGCTTCTGGGTGTGCCCTCACAAACAGTGTTGGAAGAGAATGGTTTAAAGGCCCTGCCCCCTTCTTCTAATGCTGTAACACGTTCCCAAACTCGTGCGGAACAACAGCTCCCGTTATTGAAATCTAGATATCGTGAGATCGAGTCGGAAAGTGAAGATGACTTAGGTAGTGATGTAGAACTTAGTGTAGTTCCCCTTCTCAGGAAGGTTTCGTAACCCCTAAAATAGATAGCCTAGACGCCGCTATTTTAGGCCCCCAATCCAATCAGTTAACAAAACTACTGAATGTTGACAAAGAAGAATTTGCCAAGTTGCAGTTAAACTGACCAACTTTACAAACGTGCTAGCAAACTGCTGAGCTTCCGTTGGACCAGCAGGATAAAAACAAACAGTTTTTCATCGAGAAAGGATTGCTTTTTTGTAAGCCCTTTCGGCCTTTAAGAAGACCGTTAATTGAGAGACAGTTAGTGCTTCCTAAACAATGTAGAAATCTAGTTTTAAACACTGCACATGCAAATGCATGGGCTGGGCATCTTGGCCGGTCCAAAACAAAGGACAGCGTGTTAACTAACTTCTACTGGCCCCATTGCTTCACCGACATAGAAAATTTTGTAGCTACTTGTTTAACCTGCCAGAAAAATGGTAAATCTGGTCAGAAGTTTGTTGCCCCCATGGTGCTAGTGCCCATGAATGGGGAGCCATTTAACTGATACATTGTTGATATCGTTGGCCCCATCAAGCCTACCAGTAAGGCTGGTTATAATTATGTTTTATCTTTACTTGACCCTGCAACAAAGTTTCTGAGGCTGTGCTGCTAAAAAAGGCCAACAGCCAGAGCGTTGTAGATGCTCTTCTCCTTGTCTTTTCCAGATTAGGCTTCCCATCCGAGCTCCAGTCTGACCTGGGCTCATGTTTTATTTCAGAACTAACTACTTTGTTCTTGGAAAAATGCAGTATAAAGTGTGTTAGTTCTAGTGTGAACCACCCGCAATCTAACAGCATGGAATGTTTCCACCAGACGCTCAAAGCGGTGCTAAGAGCTGTCTGTTATGAGCATCCCCACGATTGGGAGCGATGCTTACCCGGAGCCATGTTTGCTCTACGGACTGCTCCTCATGAGAGCACGGGCTTCACTCCAGCTGAGATGGTCTACGGACGCAACCTCAATGACCCACTGGAGTTGGTAAAAAGCCATTGGATTGAGCCGGACGTTCAACCATCCGTTTTGGAGTATATCTTGGACTGCTCCAGAGATTCAAGTACTCCCGTGAAATCTCCCAGGAGAATATTATTAAAAGTCAACTAAAAAACAAATTGTATTATGACATTAATGCAGTTGCAACGAAAGTTCAAAGTTGGTGATAAGGTTCTAGTCCTTAAGCCAGCACGCACCAATAAGTTAGACATTTATTGGGATGGACACACGACGTAATTGCAAGGGATTTTGTGAAACCCGAGCATTTATTGGGATGGACATTTATTGGGATGGACCCTGTGAAGTTTTGAAACGATTATCGGATACAAATTATCTCATACAAAAAATGTTTGGCCAGCAAAAAGAGACCATCTATCATGTAAATGTTCTCAAGCCCTATCTGCCTAGGGAGGGGTCAAACAACCATTCATACAATGACGAACGTGAGCTTCCTCACACCGACCATGTCTGGACAGGTCAGCCGGGTGATGGCCACCTTACTGCTAAGGCTGCCATGAGTCTTTTCAAAAAGACAGGTAACTTAACTGAGTCACAGAAAAACGACCTCCTTGAGGTATTCGAACGAGTAGACGGCGTTTTCTCTACTCTGCTAGGACGCACTGATCTTGTCACCCACGACGTTGAACTAATAGATTCTAAAATCAAACCCTGTAAATATTATCGCCACGCGAAATTCAAGAGGGATTTGATAGTCACTGAAATCAAGCGTATGCTTGACTTGGGATTAATCATAGAAACTGATTCCCCACATGGTTCACCCACAATCATAGTACAGAAGGAAGACGCCAGCCCACGTCCTGTAGCTGACTACAGAGAGCTGAACAACAATACTGTAACCAAAGATTACCCAATTCCCAACATCGAGGAATGTATTGAGCGTGCAGCTAAATGGAAATACATATCCATTTTTGACTTAAACCGTGGATTCTGGTAAGTGCGCTTGACGCCACAGGCATCATTAGCAGCCACCATCACAACTCTTATTAAGAAGTTTGCACCCCTCATGATGAACATGAGGATGAAGAACGCACCATTTTGCTTCCAAAAGCTCATGGACAGTGTTATCCATGGCATGGAAGAATATGTAACGCCCTTTCAGGAGGACACCGCTGTAGGCTCTGAAACATGGCCGCAGCATCTCGACAATATCTACAACTTTCTCTGCTGTCAAGAAGGCCGGATTGACGGTAAATGCCAAGAAATCGCAGGTCGCTTGCAGCAAAGCTACTTTCCTTGGCCATGAAGTTGGCAATGGATCCCGCACATCCTCCGAGGTGAAAGTCTTGGCTGTGCAAAAATTTGCCCGCTCCCAAACTAAGAAAGATGTTCTTTCCTTTCTTGAATTGGTAGGATATTACCAAAGGTATATCCCTCGTTGTTCTGAAATCTGTGCATGTCTTACAGACGCCTTGAAAAAGGATGCACTCGATCCCGTCCTTTGGGATGAGTCAAAGCAAGCTGCTTTTGACACCCTCAAAACCTCTTTAGTGACGTTTCCCGTCCTACGGGCACCCGACTTCACACAAACATTCATGATGCAGTGTGATTGTTCTGACCGTGGTATGGGTTGTTTTGTCACAAGTGTTTGGAGAAGAAGAACACCCCTGTCTTTACGTCTCACGTAAATTGACAGCCCGTGAGCAAAACTACGGGACGACCGAAAAAGAATGCACGTGTTTGATCTGGTCTGTTGCCAAATTGCGTCCCTACATCTATGGGACAAAATTTGTCATCGAATCACAACCCGTTGCACTGGCTCAAGCAAATGTCTGGCAAAAACCCCAGATTGCTTAGGTGGAGCCTAACCCTACAGGACTATGACTACACAGTTAGATACAAACCTGGAAAGTTTCACGTAAACGCTGACGCTATCAGCAGGTATTTTGTTTAAACAGTAAAATGTTAAAACACTTCATTTTCAGTCCAAATTGACTGGAAATTAAATTTTATCTTTAATTTTGTTAAGTGGTATGTTGAAAGTGCAACCACACCAAAAGGAACTTTCAGCTATTTTCCCGTTTTGGACTTCACACCTAAATTTTAAGTGCCAATGTCTTCTCTCCTAATAAATTTCTGCCTCTTCCTGTGTGAAAGAAAGTTTGTAATGATTGAACGACACGTACATAATGTTCATTAGGAACATTCTATGGGAGTTTAGTGGTCCCTGGCTATCTCTTCTTAAAGTGTTCTACGAAATAGCTTTCTTTAAAAACAGCTGTCTGTCTCATCTCTGACTGCAAAAGGTTAACTCTGTCGTTAAAAGGTTGTTGGGTATAAGCCATAAAACCTCCCAGTGTTGTAAAATTTTATGTGTAAGTTATGGGGTCTACTTCTAAACCCTTCAGCATTAAAATTTTCACCTGTAAACAAGTTGTTTGGTAACCTTAAACCATTTTAGCGGTAGTTTGTTATCTTTAAATAGAGCTTATACCATAAATCGTGTATTAAACGCCTAGTTGGAGCTAAAGCCCATCCCTCTAAAATGCTGTAAGGTCAAAATCATGAAACGATGGAGCTAATGCCCACCCCCTAAATCTTTGGTTTTTCTGTCACAAAATTAACTAAAAGCATCATATTTCTCTGTCACGTAAGCTACATAATTTTTTTTAAATTACAGTAGTGCTTTTAACAATAACTAGGAGTATTCCAGTGACTAGGCAATAACTGCGTCCTAAACGATCCTTGAGTACCTTTAACAGTAACTTGACATTAGGAAAATAACATGGATGATGTTATTTTCAGTCTGTTACATGACACGTGGCCCAAAAGGTTTATTTCTTCTCTTCAACATTATTTTCCTTGAATTCAGTCATTTTCTAATCTGTAACTTAAAAGTTACGCTACAAAAACAGGACTGGATTACAACGATATTCAGCTGAGTGGATCAGAATGGATCTCTGAACACAAGGTCATCAATCGTAGCTCAGCAGTAAATAATGGCTTAGGCATATTGTATCCCTCAGCTCAAGTTTAAAATAAATATCAACATTATGTGTTATAAATGGGAACAAATTAAATTCATAATATAAAGTTATTGAAATTAGATATTCTCAAAATTAATGTGTTAATTTACTGCTGAACTGCTCACCAGCAGTTATCATGGTATGGATACCACCTTGGATATCGGCAGGGTGCACTAGCTGACTGGTTCCCGGTAAAAATAATTGATAATTATAATTTTAAAAAGTGTTCATTAGAATTTTTTTATTTTGCAAAATCGTGAAAGCTAAATAAAATTCCTGTGTAACGAACTTTATTACTTAATAATAACGCAATAATAATGCACCAGACTCGTACAGTTTTACTGGCAATTGTGCACTTTCCAGATAACCACTTCAGTGCAATTGTTTGCTTTGTGAGTCAGATACAGAGACTACTGCAATTCGAATTTATTGCATTTAAACCTTGTTTGATTTAATTAAACTGATGTAAACTGCATCCCAAACATTTGCGACTGCTAATGATACAAGGAGCTATTAAAAAAATAACTCTTGGCTGTGGTGATTTGTTCCAAAGGTAAAGTGTAAAGGTAAAGGTAAACTGGAGAACGATGTAGTTTCTTTAGCTAGGTTTACGTAAAACTTAACGAAATTTATTTACAATTATTTTTAAATTTAATATTAAAGGATTTATATAATACACACTGTGGAGGTTTAATGTAAACTTGTGTAGATGTTAAAAACGTCATAGAGTCAGTTTTACCATGATGGGCAGATTTGTCTGGATGATTCCGATAACGAACGAGACTTGGAGCCATTATTTTGTTTACAAATTTGCGGATGATCTTTTTAACGCCCACCTCCGATTTTAGCCAAACTAACTGCATAAGCTCATGGGCGTTTAGTATGCGATTTACGGTAGTTGCACATGCGCTCATAGTACCCTCTATTCCGATCCTTATCGCAAGCTAGGTCCTGAGGAGTGTGCCCAGGGGTATTTTCTCGAGGTTTTTCCCAGATAAAAAAAATAACTTCCTGTGCATGGCGGACTGGTTAGAGCCTTAAATGTTGCGATTATATCATTTAAACGTTAACAACTACAAAAACCATAAAACTGTAATTTTTCGCTGACTTAGTGTTTCATTTATAAATGTTTTGCTCCAATTTTCTTTGTGGCCTGTACGAATTTCCTGCATCAGCAGCGCGGACAGCACAAAGTTAATTTTTGTAAGTAGTGTCCCTTTAACTATGTAATTTTTATTTACAAAAGGTTTCTTGAGTCACCAAAAACGTTAGTCTCCCAAAAATATAAAACGCCGATTTTAATTTTTGTAAACAGTGTATTTTATAACTTGTGGTGATGTATTTCACAGGAGATGTATTTGTCATGAAGGTGTATTCCTTAGGTGCATGTAGTTTGCAAAATTTTAGTTTACATGGCTTGGCAGTTTTGATCATTAGCATGTCTTGTGTGCACTGATTCTTTCTGTTGCAGCCTTTATTTTAAGTTCAAAAGGAACCCCAAATAAATTCCTCCGCGTGGGGGCTCCTACTCGTGGTGAGGACACTCATCACCACCGAACAAAAACCCGAGGGCTGAAAGCATCGTTTTTCGACGATCGCAATGTATTTTGGCGCTCCGGCACCAAAATTGTACAGTAGGCGACAACGAGTTTGTCCAAGCAACAATGTTATTTTCAAGAATCACTTTCGCAAAAATCCTGTTGCGCATTCTTCTCGCATGCAGAAAGCTTTGTTACTTGCTTGCGTGAGAAAAACTGTTAACCTCTAAGCAGGTTCACTAAAATTGTAAACTCTTTCTCTGTTATAAATTCGATAATTTAAGGGAAACAAATTAATTCGCTGTATTGCATTTCGTCGTTCCTTTGAGAATTCATATAACAAAAAGAATAGACTGATGGGTCAAAAAGTAAAACAAGTCTGTTTGGAAATTGAATTATTGTAACGTGTTGGAATATATTTTCTTTTGATGTAGAATAAAGTAGGGAGACGTATTAGACTGAAGAAATGTTGTTACTATTATTCACGGAGAAGTTAACAAGGCTCATCGATTACTGTAAATAATGCTCAAATATTAATATGAATAAAATGTGCGGAATTTTATAATGAACAGCAACCAGGCATGCAATGCCTTTGATTTTGTGCGGAATGGCTGCTATTTTTTATAATAATACGTAAAATAAAAAAATAAAAAATTACTGTAAGTATAAAGGAGAAAATGAAACATAAAGCACAACACAGAATTCATTTACTAAGAATATTTTTTTTTTAAGTTTCGAATCCATGACCTCCAGATCACTGCCCTGCTAACGCTGACAACAGAGCCATTCCTCTAATTTCTTCTAATAATCAAGTATTTGTTTTTTCCCTTTTGTTTTGAGAGCCTATATTTCGCTAAAAATTTCCTAACACAATTAAAAATACTCCGTTATCAATATTGTGTATACTGTCGAGCTGGTTACGCAAATAGGCAAGTATTTGTCCGACTTCGCTGCTACACATTGTTGCGTTACATTCACTTAAATATAAATTGTGTAAATAATTAACTCAACAAAAAACGGCTTCACAGTTTTAAAAAAGCATTAGAGCAGTAGCCCCATAGAACTCACATCGAGGGGGGGGGAGGTATTGAGGATTAATGATTAGGGCACACAAATAAAAACGGATTAGAGTTGACTCGAATGAAACGAACTATGATTTGAATGCTAGTTCCAGGAATTGTTGTTCAAATAAATAATAAATAAATAAGATAGTTCTGTCCACCGTAGAGAGGGACAAGGTAACGGAAGGGCAAGGCCACTGACTCCGTTCCATAGAGGAGAAAAAAAATGCAAAGAGACAGGGGATCCATGGGAGTTTGGGTAATTTCCGTTAATACTAAAAGTATCAGTAAGTCCTACGTAGGAAGTGAGACAGGTCACAAGCAGCAAGTAGTCTGCGGAAGTTATGCAGGGAATTGGTTGAAACCACAGCCTCAGGCAAGGAGTTCCAGCATTGGACTACACGTGACGCGAAGAAAAACTTACGGCAGTCAAGCCGCGACCCAAGAGCTTGAAGCTTAAGCGAGTGGCCCCGAGTCTTGGAGGAACTGGAAAAAGTAAAAAACGGAAAGTCCACTGGAAGGAGATTGTGAATGATCTGGAAAGTCAAAACCAGGTCAGCACGTAGCCTACGCAGTTCAAGGGGGTCTAAGCCAGAGAGGCGCAGACGATCAGTATAAGAAAGGTGCCGGAGACCAGGTAGAGACCGAGTGAAGGAACGCTGCACCGATTCCAATCGGTCAATGTCTTGGAGAAGGTGGGGCGACCAGACGGAGCTGGCGTACTCCAGTATAGGCTGCATGTAGAGTTTAAAAGCCCACACGCGTGTACGGAGATTAGCAAGAGCAAAACAGCGATTAACAATATGCAAACGGCGAAAAGCCTTGGTAACCAGCATCAGACAATGTGAGGTGGACTTAAGATCACTTGTGAACCTTACACCAAGGTCCGTAACCTCCGAATTAACATCAAGAATGTGGTTTCCAATGGAGTAACAAGGAAGCAAAGAAGGTCTTCCGATGTGGAAAGAGTGGCACTTCTCAATTGAGAGAGGCAGTTGCCAGTTCGTTGACCACTGGTTAACAGCAGAAGTTATATTTAGTTTTCTTTGATTGAACTGTGATCCGTTTTTTTTATTTGTGTGCCTTCACAGCTGTCACTTCCTTGGGAATACAGGATCTAATGATCTTTTTAAAACTGCGAAACCGTTTTTTGTTGAGTTAATTATTTACATAATTTATATTTGACTGAATGGAGGTGTGCAGCATCGAACTCAAATACCTGCCCATTTGCGTAACAAACTTAACAGTATACTGCAACATTTATAACGTTAAAGTATTTTTAATAGGGTTAGAAAAATTTTGCAAAGTACGTGCTTTTGAAACAAAAGTGAAAAAATAATTAAAGTGAAAATATTGCGTGTTAGATAAAAGTCTATCTTTAGATCTAAGTTCTTAATTGTGCCATACATATGAACGGCTCTTAGGAAGAGAGAGGGGGGGGGGATTTTGCACCTGGTCTGGGGAATTTACTGTCCCAGGTAATTGCGACTTGAGCTTTAGTTGTATAGTTGTTAATGATGACTTTCTAATGTCACACAGCGTTATATTTGTGTAGAATTTCATATTAGACACATAATTGAGTTGCGAAAATCTCAATTACTCTGCCGACCAAGAAGCTATTACACCGACGCTAACAATGCAAGCTTTGCTGTTTCATTTTAGTGCTCGGGGACACTAGCCTTATAACTTGGGCTCCCTATACTTGCTCGTAATATTAACTGCTTACACAGACCCGAATATTTCCGAAATATTTCGTCTTTAAACTTGTGAGTTTCATCATCAAAGCTCCCTTGTCATGAAATTTCAACCAAATCTTTTAATAGTTAGTTTAATGTATTGTGAAACTCTGTGAACTAGCAGAAAAGGGGGCCCGACATCGAAGTTATACTGGCTCTGGAAATCATTTCACCCTGTCCATGTACTAAGTAAAAACCCATGCGTGTGCTCGTGAGAACCACTTAATTAACTTTTACCGGCCAGACAGTTGACTAATGTTATGATAACCCGTATCCTATGCTCTATGAATTAAACATTTGATGTTCTGGTTAAAATGGCACGGCAGAGGTTTGAATTACTATTATTCATGCTATTACTACTCAGATCTGCTGGCATTTTAAATCCAAAAAACAACGGAAAAAGCTCGCTTCTTTATTTCTTAGAAACCATGACGAGCAAAAATGTAGGAAACAATATTTTTGGGTTGACTGTATCACAATATTAAAAGTCAAATGATGCTCTTGGAAGGTGATAAAAAGCTTTTATTGTTGCGTTAACCTGTTTAAAACCCAGTTTTCGGTTCATGCTCCAAAAAAAAAAAAAGAAAGTAAAATATAGTGTCTACACTGCCACTAACGTGACTATTATTCGGACAATGCCAAGTTTTAAAACATTGTTTTAACTATTTTTTGTTGGCTTAAATGTTTTAGTTTAGTTCATTATAACAAATGATATTTTTTCGATACACTAAATATAGCTCAGATTTGGTTAGCCTTTATTACGGAATTTCATTCAGATGATGTGTTTTCTTTACTCCTTTAAGTGCTCTATCAGCAAAATAGAAAATAAATCCCTCGGACATTTTTCGTCTCCTAACAAACAAACAAACACCGGCCGAACAAACAACGAATAGTTATTACAACAGTGGGGACCGGTTTGTAAATGCGGTCTTGTATCAGACACTCGTGGTGAGGACACCTCAACACCACCGAAGAAAAAACCTGAGGGCAGAACTCTTCAACACCAGAAGATCTGTATGGCGATTCCACTTTCCAAATGTAAATATTGTATATTATTCCTTTAGGCATAAAGCCGAAACACTTTTCCAGCTTAGTTGTGTTGTAGATGTTGAAAACACACGATATTTTTTATTTGTAACAGGTGACGACTTTGTTTATTTATGAAAAATGTCCGACGTTCAAACCAGTTTAAAACTAACCTAAACTGCGATATAGCCCTTTAAAACTAGCTGGAACATTTAATCTTTTGATTTGTGCACTTAATGCATTTTGGTAGACTTAACTTCTTGCCATGAACCCTACCGGAGCTCCAATGTTTATGTTTGTATATTTTTACGGACCCAGTGTTTATTTTTATGTTTATTTTTTATAGCATCTCCATCCAAACTCCGACCGTAGCAAACCTCTAAAAACGTAAACAAACTAGCTTTCCTTAGACAAAATCATGCTTTGTAAATAGCAGTTTCATTCCCAAAGTCAAATATTTATTCTGTGCATTACACTTTGTCCCCCCCCCCCTTCCTTCAATAGTTGCGATGCATAACATCGTAGTTTTATTTTATAGGCCTACAAATTCACGTTGTTATGAGTTTCAAACTCACTTGCACTCAAAAGCCAGGCCTCTAACGTTTCCAAGTCGGCAATTCTCTTTGTCAATTCAGCCTCCGCAATTCCCGTCCAACCAAAACACTGCCTTCAATTTCCCTTCCAACCAGAGCGCTCAGCTACACTAGCCGTCCGCGCTGCCATGCCGACTTCCGGTAGTGACAGCTCGGCCAACTTTGGTCAGTCTCTCCTCCTCCAGATGTCCACCTCTTCCCCGCACCCCCCTCCGTCGCTCTCCTACAGGTCAGGCAGAGAGCATAAAAACCCAAACCCAGTAGAGTTTCGTTAGCACAGCTCAGGATTCTCAAAGCTAGAGGTCGCTACGCCGGTCGGGAGTGGAGATGCCGCGGTCCGATTGTTGCCATGCCGGGCAAAGGTAGTGGTTCGTATATAACTCAGTTTAACTTTAAAAGTTTATTTTTTGGACTTATACGTCATAATTTATAGTTTAATCCTAAACTTAACCTTTTAGCTTTGAAGGTAAATTATGGTGCGCCAAGCCAAACGGCATTTCGGACGTTGGCGGCCGTAACTTAAGGGTACACTGTCCCTTACTAAAAACCAGCTTTATTTTTGTTTCTTTAAACACAGTTTAATGCAAACACGGACGGTTTGATCTTCGTAGGTATTCCATTGATTAAACGCTCGGATCAACTTTATAGGTAGCTGCGGCTTCTATAATTTAAGGGGTTGTCTTATCAACAGCAACTAACTCTAGGAGGTTTAATGCTTTGTTGTTACACGTAGAAACATAACTGTAAAACAGGTCTACTATTACTACACAGCCGAGGCTGTTCGTAATTTAGAGGGCTCTTTTGCGAAATCCCCTTGTGCCTAAACAAACCCACTGTTTCTAATTTGAAATTGTTTTTGTTCGAACTAAATCCAAGTTCACCAGTGAGAATTTAATGTAAAATTCTTGAATTGTTTTTAACCTAAAAACCAAGTAGTATATTTACCAAATGTAAAGTGCGGTCATTTTAACATGTTTGTTTAAAATAAAAACCAGGAGTTTTAAACGTCCAACGGTTTATTCCTTCGTTGTTCGCTAGAAGTTAGTATTTAAGATAATTCTCTTCAAATTTAACTTAGCTAGCCTAATTCCCACCTTGGTGGCAGCGTTACCGCTTATTATTACTGTTAGCCTACATTATTAGGACATTCGTAGCTCCATTCTCTACACCGGGACTGTAGCTGTTGTGCTGTTTTAACTAAAAAAGTATCACAAGTCAGACCAGAGTAATAGTAAGAAAGATTCAGTTACACCAGGCGACCAGCGAAGCTACAAGCACCTACCCCGTCGTAGCACCCGCCGTTACAGGTTGAAGGGTACTGCTTCCAATAATGTATAAACTGAAATCCTCACCTTAAAAGTTGCATTGTTGAGGCTTAGCATTGTTGCATGGACAAACTCGTTGTCGCCTACTGTACATTCTGTAGTTTTATTCTTTCTGGCATAAAGCCGAAAACATTAGTTTAGTGCTTGTTAGGAGGGGCTTCCTCTGTGCATGTACTTAACCTCAAATATCTTGTACAGACACAGCTTGAACGATATTTTTTATTTGTAATACGGGTGCCGACTTTCGTTATTTATGAAAAATGTCCGATAACCAAATTCACTTGTCTGCTCCTGCAAACAACTGATATTTCACGTAAATACTTTTTAACTTAATTTAAAATACTCTGCTGGTATATTTCACCTTTTATTTTTACGCACTCTAAAGTTAAATTCTTGCCATGAACCCTACCAGAGCTTAATGTTTGTGTTTGTCTTTAGTTTAACGGACCTAGTGTTTATTTTGTTTAGGCATCTTCAACCACTCGTCTCCTGCGTGGCTACCTTACCAAAGCAAACAAACTAGCCTTTCCTGCAATTAATTACAGTCTATAATGATAAAACTGAGCATACTTCGTTCCCCCCCCCTTCCTTCAATAGTTGCGATACGTAATATCGTAGTTTCAATTTGTAGGCCTAAATCACGTTGTTACGAGTTTTAAACTCAATTGCACTTCCATGCCAGGCCTCTAAACGCTCCCAAGCCTTCAAAAATCCTTTGTTAATTCAGCTCCACCAATTCCCCACCAACCAAAAGGCTGGATTCAATTTCCCCACCAACCAGAGCGCTCAGCTACCCTGCCCATCCGCGCTGTCACGCCTACTTCCGGTAGTGACAGACCGGCCGGTACAGGGCCGTCTCTCCTCCCTCCACGGGCTGCCCTCTTCCCTACTCCACCCCCCCCCTCACTCTCCTACAGGGCCGCCCTTGCCCTCCTCCTGGCTGCCAAGCAGCAGGTATAAAACCAGACTGCAAGGGAGATCTTGAGCACAGCTCAGACATCTCAAGGCTAGAGCTAGCTACGGCAGTCGGGAGTGGAAATGCCGCAGTCCGATCGTTGCCATGTCGGGCAAAGGTAGTGGGTTCGTATGTAACTTAGCTTAGATTAATTTTTATTTTTTAGACTCTTCCATTCAAAATTTATAGTTTAATTTAACCTTACTTCTTAGCCTTGAAAGTAAATTATGGTGCGTTAAGCCATCGGCATTTAGGACGTTAACGGCCATTATGTAAGGTTTCACGGTCCCTTCCTAAAAACCAGCTTTTTCTCACCGTTTAGCGTAGCTAAATGTAAACAAAGGCCATTGGGTTAGTTAGATTTGCAGAAGCATAGCACTTCATGGAGGTTACATCCCATTTCTAATGTGAATTCCGATGGGTACGGTTTGATCTTTGGGGAGAACCATCTGAAACATAACTAAGTTAAGGTCTACTTTTATCGATCAGCTGCGGCTGTGCATAAAATAGAGGGCTCTTTTGCAAAATCCCAATTGCCTACTCAAAGTCACTTTTCTATTTGAAATTGTTGTGATTTATTTTTGAACTCAATCCAAGTTCATGTAAAGTCACGAATTTTTATGTAAAATTCTCCGTTGTTTTTTTCACTAAAAACTAAGTTACTGTTGTGTAAATAAATTAATTAAATGTAAAGTGCTATCTTTTCATGTTTGACTAAAAATAAAACCAGGCATTTTAAACGCCAAACAAGTTATTATTTGATGAAACTACACGTTAAGATTTAAGACAATTCTCTCAAATTTAGCTTAGTTAGTTTTCCCACCTTGGTGGCAGCGATACCGGCTCTTTATCGTCAGTTAGGCCTAGATTAGGACCTCAATGCTCCATTCCCTACACCGGGACCGTAGCAGTTGTGCTGTAGAAACCAGTACCAAAGTCAAAAGTGTACGATAGAAAGTTAAACCCAGTTTCACCAGCGTCGGGGAATGCTACAAGCACCTAGACCGTCGTAGCATCCGTAACGTCCCCGTTACAGTTGCCATGCTGGGCAAACGTAGTGGTTCGTATTAGACTAGTATTATTTTAGAAAATTTAATTTTTGGCAACCCCCTTTCAAAATTGTAGTTCTAACTTAAAACTAACCTAAGCTTTAAGAATTATGGGAGGTGACGCCATTGTCGGCATTCGTGGTCCCCCACCCCCATAACGTCAGGGTTCACGGTCCCTTCCTAAAAAACCAGCTTTGTTTACCGTGTTTATTGTATGAACTTAATGTAATACAAAAATGATCACTTAAACCAATTAGGTTTGCAGAAGCTTAGACTTCGATGGCCAGTTGTCCCAAACTCTTGTAAGTGTTTTTGTTGATCGGTAGATTTTTTGTAACTTAATTGTAACAAAATCTTAAACAGGTAGATTTGATTCTAAGTCGTACTTAGAAAACATAGTCTTGGACTATTTTGTGTAATTCCTGCGGTTTGCACTTAATAGAGTGTTCGGCTGAACTTTTTCTCTTCGAAATTGTTTTTACTCTTTGCATCATGATGTAAGGTTTGAACTGAATTTAATGTAAATTCTTGTCGGATTTCAATTGTAAATCCCGCGTTGCTTTTATTTAAAGCTTTCTTGTGATACTAGTCTGATAAAATGTAAATATTTGTTTTTATATTTAACTGTCTTTTAATAAACCGAGAGTTTGTGAAGCGCCAGTTGTTTACTAGTACGATTAATTGCTAGAGTTAATTTAACTAAGAAAACTACTTATTATTTAAACGCAGGACTGCAGTTAACTACCAACCTGGTGGCAGCGAATACCCCCCTTTAAAGTTGTCTAGTTAGTCTACAGTTAGGACCAATGACTCTCTGTTACCCATACTGGGCCAGTAGTACATGTGTGCTGTTTCCTTAAAAGTTAAAACAGCCACCTGGACTAGAAACTTAAGGATCAAAGCCATCTTGATGTCGGCGAGGCTACAAGCACCTCTACAGTCGTAGCTTCGGCCGCTATACTCTCTCCTCGATGGAAAATGCTGCACAGGTATTAACGATCATGCATAGTATAGGATAAAAGTTTATTTCATAATATGTATGCAGCTTCCAGTTAATTTTGCAGTAAAAAAATGACGATTTAAGGGGTGGGCTTTAACTCGACTGTTTTGTTATTTTAACCTTAAGGCGTATTATGGAGGATGGGCTTTATACATGATTTGCAGTAATAATTAACCAACTATCTTATCCTCATGGTCTTCTCAAATGCATTCAAACAAAATTTACTTCTTTTGTGACCGAATTTGATTTACTATATTTACAGGTCCTTGAAAACATTGTTCAGTGGCAGCTACAAAAATTCAGAAGCCAACCGGATTACTGGAGTGTACGAATTGGCTTTAAAGAGAGCAGCAGAATCTGGTAGTCCTGGTATGCTTTTACTAGTGTAGAGAAATAGGTTACATAGTGCATGATGGTGATGTTTGAAAACTTGGTACTGTAAAATTTGTTGAGTAAAAAAAGAAAAATTGGAGAACGGCAGCAAAAATAATTATATTCCCTGGAGTCAAAAAATTGTTCTTTATGGAGTAGTTTTCATTTGTATTGTTATGAAAAAAGTTTAGTTTTTAAAGGTCAATTACATTGATTTTTACATGTCTTACCAACGCAACTCAAAAGGAGCGGTAGCAACACGTTACGTACGTCAGATGCAACAATTTCATTATTGCATCACTAAACCACGATAAAGAAGCCGCCATTGTTTTGTCAGAGCGGGTAGAATTTAATGCCGACAAATGGTGCTGCTCAGTTTCGACTTCCAGCCAACTGAGGTGGCTTGAGCGTATAGGTGAGCTTCTGCTAAATGTTTAGGATCAGTGCTGATTAAGATAGCGTAAACGTGTAGCAGATGTGACTTCCGGTTTTTATTTTAAGCACTGCTTACATCAGTAGGATGCTCAAAGCCTTTAATTTGAATGCCGGTTCGGCAACAAAAATGAAGTTCCACGTACCAAATTGTACGAATATTTATCGTTTATGTGACAAAAGGGTATCATTTCATACACTGCCACCTGTAAACGCTCCAGCGAATGCTCTGTTTGCCTCACCAATTTAGGGATGTCAAGTGCTACAGCATTTCCTTATGCGCTGCTAGTATGCTTGGCCCACTTAGAAAAGAGAATAAATTTGTTATTTTGTTAAGATGGTCTGTAAATAGAAAAAAATATGGTATTCCTGCGCATAGAAATGATACTCCAAAATGGTCCACCTTGTAGTGAAGTCCTGCATTACAGGCGGATTGGAGAGGATACCCGGACTCCAAAAATCAAAAACCTCGTAGGAACAGTTTTTTTTCTTGAGCGCCGAAGTGCCAAAAAGACCTTGGTCTTTAACCATGCATAACTCCACCAATAATGGACCAAAACTACCTAACTTTGCAGCCCTTAATAACCCTGCACTTCAGCTTTATTTACACGGAAACAGATCCCGAAAATTCCTTCAACTTATTTCACAGCATCAATTTAAAAAAACGTCTCAAACTGGGCCGTAGGGCTCACCATTTCCGGTCGCCATTATAGAAGAAACCATGTACATTTTGTAATTATTTTCACCTCGTTCTTTTTAGGCAAAAAGCTTTACCACGCTAGCTTAGTTGTGTAATAGGAGGGGATTTCTTTAAGGTACTTAACCTCACATACATGTTGGATACAGACTTAGTACGATATTTTTTATCTTGTTAGTTGGTACCCCAAATATTATGAAAAATGTCCGTCTTTTTCAAATGTTATTCTCTGTTGAGAAAACTTAAACTTATTTTTATGCATTATAGCATTCATACTAAGCTGGATTATTTAACCTTTTCATCATAATCTTTTTGCCCCTTGGACACTACCTCTGCCTAGCGATTTCCTTCAGTTACATTTTACCGGACACACATTTTTGTTGTATATAGTTTTGAAATCTCCAACGGAAAACTCGACCGTGACAACCAAAATCCAAATGTAAATAACTAGCTTTCCGTAGCCAAAAATATCTGTATTCCTTCTATTAATTATCAGAGTTAAAACTGTGCTTTACCCTTTGCCCCCTCCCCCCCACTCAACTCAACTAGTTGTGATGTATAACATCGCAGTTTTCGATTAAAGGCTTGTTTAATTTAGCTGCAATGATTTATTCGCTGCAAAAGCCACTCTACAAGCTTTAATTTGACTCTATGATGCCTATAATAGGTTTGTAAAGATTAAGCCAACAGTCAATACTTTAATTCAAGGGATTTTACCAATGTTCAATTGAGTTAAAACTCAATTTGGCCTATCTCTACATGTCCCTACTCCTTCAAACGGTTCTGCACCAAAAGTCTTTGTTAAACCGACTTCTCCCCCACTTTCCATTGTTCTACTGGCCCTCAGCCAATCAGAGGTGCCTAGCATCCTCGTGAGTCCGTGCTTCGGTCGCCAGAATCCCCCCTCCAGCATAAAAAGCCCCAGCAGCCCTCCCTCCTTAGCACAGTTCACAGATCTCAAGCTAGAGGTGGTCACGGCCGGTCAACAGTGGAGATGCCCCGTCCTGAAGGTTGTCATGCCGGGCAAAGATAGTGGTCAGTATGCGTTACTAGTTTAAATTGAAAGTTTATCTTTTGGACCCCCCAATTCTAAATTTATAGTTTAATTTTAACTTCTAGTCTTGAGAATTTTATAGTTGGCAAGCCATTGTCATTTCTGACCCCCTGCCTTCTATAATGTAAGAGTGGTTCTCTTCCTAAAAACCAATTTCGTTCTTGTTTTTTTAAACGTTGTTTTAATCTAAACAGCAGACGGTTTGATCTTTTTGAGGATTCGAAAAAACATAACTGAACGGACTAATTTGTAACTTAGCGGATGCGGTTCTAATTAGAGGGTTTTTCAGGATTGGAACCCAAAACTTCTTTTTCTACATGAAAAATTTGTACTTGATGTAAAAGCCAGTTGTTGCTTTTGAAACTTGAATTTAAATGTAAAATTTGTATTTGCTTTCACGTAAAGCCAGTGTAAAAAATAGTAAAATTTAATAGTAAAACAGTGTAAATAGTAAAACTTAAATGTAAAGTGTTCACCTTTTTTTTATTTGTGATGTTATAAAAAAACCAAGAGTTTTTAAAACTTAAGGTTATTTTTCTAGTGGATTAATTGCTTAGAGTTGATAAATAACATGTAGCCCATTTTTATTTCTAAACTCCCGTTAGCTTTTAACTTTACCCACCGGCGGTGGCAGCTTAGACCAGATAGAAAGTTACTGGATAGAGCTATTCAATTTAGATAGGAAAACATCTTCACTCCCTCCAGGATTGAGGCCCTACTGTGCTGTTTTGAGTCAAAATAGTCAGAAAGTCGAAGCAAAGTAATTTCTACAAAGCCGAATGTCAACCATGAGTTCGGAGATGTTACAAGCACCTAGCCCATCGTAGCATCCGCCGTTACAGATGGTGGCCGCGGTGGGACGAACAGGTGCTGTTCCCAACAGGCGTTTTCCCCCTTGCCATGCTACAATACCCATTTGTGTGAAGAAAACCACTTCTACCAGATGTCTGTGACTCAACAACATAGTCACGAAGTAGACGTCAGTAGTGCAGTTACTATCAGTACAAATCTTCAGCCCCAGCAGTAAAATTCAACTTCTGGAGCCCGGAAGCAAGAACCCCAGCTTCCCCAGTTTGGAAATCCACCAGGCGTTAGATGGTTCCCAGCGAAATTGACCTTGTGAGGAGAATCCGCCCGCCGGGATCAGGAGCTCCGTAGCAGCTATTCAGTGGACCTTGAGTTTGCCAACCCAAGACCCAAAGAAGTGTGCCTCCCAGCAAGGACGTTGCAACTTCAGTGTGTTTCAAGCCATCTTCAATCGCCGGTGGGGATCCGAAGTTGGACTTGACGGACTATACACCATTGTCTACGGGGTAAGTGTGCGTAAGATGTGCTAAGGCCGGCATAACGGCACCTGCCGTAGCCTCTCGTATTTACGATGTTGCTCGGTCCAATGCGTTTCTAGGTGAGCGCTAACCTCTCTGCTTATTACATACCAGAAAGCACAAGAAGTTACTAAATTTACAAGGGCCATCAAATCCCACCATTAGCCATTTATTAAGCAGAGAGGTTAGCGCTCACCTAGAAACGCATTGGACCGAGCAACATTGTAAATACAAGAGGGTACGGCAGGCTTTATTATTCAAAACACAAAACGAAGACGTAGTTGGAGACGGAGAACGGACTGAAACTTAGTGCCCGAAGAAGACAAATGTGAAGCAGTTATACCACCAAACTAGCCAAAGCTATCGAAAATTCGCAAGATATTGTGAGATCGAGTTTTAAAAGATCTAATATCTTAACTTGGTGAAGATGAATGTGAATCAAGTTGGACATAAAGTCTCGGAAAACCAGAGTGCTAGTGGTTCTTAAAAGTTTCTTGTTTGTACAGTTGACTAGATTTGGGGAGAGATTTAGTTTTTAAATTCTAAATGTTCTCTGCCCAAACTTAACGTTTAAATTATTATGCGGCTACATTTAATTTTGGTTTAAATATAAAAACTTTATTTTTGAACCCCTTTAACGTTAAATCTAAAATGTCCGACATGGATTTAGAAGACATTATTAGAGATATCCATTATAAGGATCTTGAAAAGGCCTGCACCAAATTAGGTCTTACAGTTAGTGAAACTGGCCACGAAACTGTAGTAGTGTTAAAAACGGCTGTAGAAGATAACCATTTCGAATTACAAGATCTCTATGACGAACTAGCAAGCGCTATCGACAAAAGAGAAGCCATTATTTTACAGAAAAAAGAATTGGCCAGTAAAGATCGGGAACTTGCTTTAAAAACGGAAGAGTTGAAACTAAAAGCCCTCGGTATCGCCGACGGCGAAAGAAGGCGAGATTTAGAATTAGCTAAAGCCGACAGAATTCTTGCACACGAATTAGCCATTCGAGACCAAGATGCCCTAATTAAGGATCGTGAGGCCGTTCTTAAAGAAAAGGAACATGCCCAAGAGGTTGCTAGACTTAACTTGCAGTTAGAAATAGCAAAGCTAAGTGCTGCTAGTATTAACCTTAACCCCGCTCCAACCGGCGCTAATGGCGCTCCCCCAGCTCCTGAATCCAGTACCGAAACAGGGGAAAATTGCGAATGTGGTTAGACTTATTAATATGTGGACTCCAAAATGAGAAATTAACAGCTTTCTTAAAATTTTTGAAAGAACATTAACTAGTCAAAAGATCCCCAGAGATCAATGGACTACAGGGCTTTTACCGTAATGGGAGAAGTGTTAATCAAAGTTTGCGATCAACTGACAGAAGTAGAAATGCAGGATTACGAAATTGTTAAGGGAAAATTACTTGACAGGTTTGTGCAGACGAAAGAATCGCTTCAAACGCAATTTCGTTCTTTAGAGAAGGAGCCTGATCAACTTTACCATGATCACGCATTCGAACTGGAAACGTTGTCCTCCACACTTTGGGAACTATGGCACAATAGAATGTAATACCATCAGGAGTTTTAAACTTCCTGTATGCTATTCCATCTCTAAGTACTGTCTGCCAACAAGGAGGTTACTTTCCTTCCCAGTTTTTTTTAGAGGAGGCTGTTCTCCTGAACTCAAACACTGAATCAACAAGCAAAGCGTTGCATCTTGCAACTGTGCTTCACCTATTTGTTCGAGAGAAGGGGATTCTACGGCTCGCATTATTGCATTAACTGACGATTCGGTCATTTCCGGTATACGGGACAATGCATCCGCAACCAAATTTCCTTTTCCTGGGTAATATACCACTGAAAAGTCAAAATGCTGGAGACGCATCGGCCACCTGGTTAACCGTCCCGTCGGATCTTATGCCGATTTTAGCCACTGCAGCGATCTCGGACAGCACTTTGAAGTTTGTACATTCAACGTAAGGCCTCATTTTCTCGATCGCCCAGACGATTGCCAAACATTCACGTTCTACAGCCTCATACGAACGTTCCTGTTTCGACAGAGCCCTACTCGCATACATTGTTGTCACGAGCTTACCCTCTTTCTCTTGCAACAGCACCGCGCTTAAGCCTCCTGCGCTTGCATCCGTTTGAATTACGAATGGAAGAGAAAAGTCAGGTGCTGTCATTACCGGAGAACTTGTTCCAGCTCTTTCAGTTTTTGAAAAGCTGCCTCGCAAGCCTCGGACCATTTTAGAGGACCTCCTTTATCGAGAAGACGATTTAATGGTTCTGCTACATGACTGTACCCCTTTAAGAATCTTCTATACCACGATGTAAGACCCAAGAACTGCCTTACATGTTTGGTCGTTCTAGGCCTGGGATAATTCAGTACTGCATCAACCTTTGCCGGATCAGGACGAATTCCCGAGTCCGAAACTAAATGGCCTAAGACAGTGGTTTCCGGAAGACATATCTGCACTTTCTTAACATTAACAGTTAAGTTAGATTTTTGCAGCCTAGACAGTACTTCCCGAACCGTTTTCAGGTGAGTTTAAAAGTCGGTCGAAGCTATCACAATATCGTCAAGATATGGTGTCACTCTGTCCTTCCTCATATCCATGAAGATGTGGTTAATGAGTCTCGAAAATGTGGCAGTACTGTAACACATTCCCATCATCATCACAGTTGGTTTGAACAAGCCCTGGGGGGTTATGAATGCGGCCTTTTCCTGGGAAGCTTACTCAGCCCCACCTGCCAATACCCAGATCAAGATCGAGAACTGTTATGTATTTAGGTTGCCCCAATGTGTCTAACAGCTCATCTATCCTACTCAATGGATATTTGTCTTTTTTTCAAATCTTGTTCAATTGTCGGTAATCAATCACCATTCTCCATTCCCCACTCGACTTCTTCCGTAACATGATTGGCGCCGCCCATGGACCTGAATGAGGGACAATTTGACCACGCTCCAACATGTCCTTCAGAATAATGTCGAGCGCTTCACGTTTCTCACGCGGGAAGTAGTATGGAGACGATGCTACAGGCTGATGATCCCCTGTATACACAACAAAATATTTTGAAGTATTTCAGACTAAATCCTTTTAATTTTGAATTTTCAAAATGTATAGGCCTAAAATCCAGCCAATTACTCCCCTAAGTTAAAGAATATAGCCTAAAAATAGGACTGGCCCCCACTGTAACACCCCCGAACCCAGCACCTAGGCTAGTTACAGTTGTTATTGAATCATGGTCCCGGGTTCAAAATTTGTTCCACCAAGAACTCGCTTCAAAACTTTGTGTAACAAAATAAACACTTTTATTAAACAATAAACCTACTATGTTAGTAATATTATTTGTCCACCTAAGTGGTACAGTAAGCACCTTAGTTGCTTGAAATTCACTCAATGTATCATTTGCTCTAGGCCTAATGGTGTAAAGAGGATCTTCACTATATAAATAAATTAATACCTTAAGAGCACCAAATTCGTAGCATTCACTAATATAGGCTATGGTAGAACGTTATACTGAGTAGGCTGGCTACCATTACATTATTTGCATAATTTGTTGCAATGTAAATTGGCTTAAACATAAGTGGAAATAAAGGACAATTCCTATTAACTTCCCACTTAGAAAATAGCAGGTAAATATCTGTTAAAGTTAATTCGGCGCAAATTCGATAACGAATTAATAAATCCTTGAGAGGCTACGTTCCTCTTTTTCCCTGAATTAAATATAATTTCCGTCCAAACTCAGGTTAACTTCTTCTGTTCCAGAATAAATATTCGGCCCTTTTAAATGTCACACATTAATACCATAAGTAGGCTACATACAACCAACAAAAATTATAGCAATAAATAATAAATAAGGCACTGCTAAATAACGTGTCGGAAACCTGGTAATTTTCATGTATTGGAAAGTCATCATATTGCGAAATTCTAGTCCCTTCCTAATATTTCAGCCCTGACAAACGCTAGTCACCATCAACAACAGTTTATTTTTTTTTCTACTCAACGCTACCGGTCGGTGTCGGACGAACGGCGTTGAAAACGACAAAGTTCAGTGCAACGAACGGACCCCGTTCTCATGAAGCGACGAAAAGGCAATAGACAAAAGCGGCGGTAACAACTCCATGCAGAAACGAGTGAACAGTTCCATTTTTTTTGTACTGGTAATCTGCATTGCCGTGACTATAACTAATGAAGAAAGCTGTTGAAGAATAATGACCAGGCCATCTTGCTGCCGAAGTTCAGGCGGGGAATTCAATTTGACATTTTGGAATTGATATTTCTTACGTGTTGGCCAACCATATTTGGTGTCCATCGAATGGCTTTGCGTGGAATACGAGAGCGCTTATTGCCAAGCACGTGACGAAATTATGCTGCTCTACATTCTTGGAAGAAGAGACAAAACTTACAGACCCAAACTTTAGACTTTTCACAACCTTGAAGTCATTTTGGCAGTGTCACTCTTATCACACACGGAACGCACGCACATCGTCTTCCAGCGCTGATCACAGCGCCGCCTCGTGGCGATTTTCAAGCTTACGCTATAGCGCTGCCACGTAACGTCTACACATAAAACGAAACCGACACTTCAAGCGTTATGAAGCAGATTTAAGTTATATCCTTTCCCTAACTCAAACAAAAATAATAATAAAAATAGTAATAATGAACAAATTACATTTTATTACACACTTTAAACGGCGAGTGCAAGGATTTTCAACATTACAGTACAAACGTCAAAAGTGTGTTAAAATCTAGCACCTTCAGTTGTAAACTAGGAAGCCGAACCGTGACCTGTCTTCGTGACACGGACAGTACAATAAACGTAGTCAGCCTTAATAGTCTAGGAGAAGAATTCAGAAAAGGCCATAGTTTTCGAGCTAAAGGCATTTTTTAGTAGAAGTGGTAACTAATTTTTTCTGAACAAGAAGAAGATGAAGAAGCTAAATATAAACGTTACCAAATTTTCTTTGCAATTTTAAGACCGGAAATGAGCCGCCATCTTGGAAGAAAATGGCACCAGTGAGATATTTTCTAATATTTTTAATATCTTGTCTTCTACCAACCTGATTTTCTTTTCATCAAATAAAAGCATTTGAAACCTCCTATCCTTCATTACATATAACACTTTCTATATTTTTAATGATTTGCTAACAGATTTAGCTTAAAGATAAAAAACATGCATTTGCTCATTAAGTTTTGCTATAAACGTAAATAAACTTCTAACGCTTAGACCAATCATTTAATGCCGATGTGAGCTCTTGTAGTACAGATAATTACCTTTTTTGGTATATAGAACATCTATTTCGGTCCCATAGAAGTGGAGGTAATGAATACGCAAGTATATTGGTAACATTTCTTAAAATTAACTTAGTGTAGTGTAGATGGTAAAGGACAAAAAAAGTGTTCTGATGTTTCGTTTTCGGGAAACTACCAAATTTTCTCCTGTTATATCTTACGTAGGTGCTATCTTACTTCCATTTAAAAACGAAGTGGCAATTTCACAGCAGTCAAAATATGTCACGATTTTCGACTAAAATGTACTCTTTCAAGCGTTCTACTTAACTTAAATGGCTATAGTTAGACTTTTCTGTAAGATGGTGATGTCTTCTTTCCACCAAGGCTAATAAAATTTATTTATCTTTCGTATAGGTCTTCTTACACCCATTTGAAGGTTAAGTGATACTGTCGTAGGGTCAACATGTGTCACGATTTTCGTCTTGAATATATTTCTGCAATCGTCCTAGTTAACTTAAATGGCTATACTTAGACTTTTCTGAAAGGTGGCGATGTCTTCTTTCCACCAAGGCTGATTAAATTTATTTATCATTCATAGTGGCCATTCTATGCCGATTTAAAGCTGAAGTGTTAATGTCATGGCATTCAAAATGCATCGTGATTTTCGAATTAAATGTACTCTTCAGACTTCCTAATCCTCATAACAAGGATATTTATGAAGGGTGGGTCAGAAATATTGACTTTTATGCAGCCCATTATTCACTCGTTAATTAGTAACGTATGGAGGTGAAAGGGGGTAGGAAGTTTCAAATTCAACCACTCAGTAGGCCCCTTAATTAAGTTAATGATGTAATTAGGCTTAATTGGATAATATGAACACATTCCTTCCAACAAGGATAACCCAAATTAAATAAAGTTTAAATGCATAATTTGTACACATATTTCAATA